>QLSR01000636.1:180366-245150 GCA_031780015.1 Citrullus colocynthis | reverse complement strand
AAAAAAAAAAAAAAAAAAAAAAAAAAAAAAAAAGAGGGGCATAAGAATAAACGGAACTGAAATTTTAGGGTTTAGAAATCACCTTTTACGAGTGGCAGAGGCAAAGACGAAGGGGAAAAGGGAAACCGATCTGATTTGAGAAACGTAGCCGTCAAACTCAAGCTTCGAGGAAAGAAATAAAGTTGCTTTGCAATAACAACCGTCGATGATTGATCGCCAGAAGACTTTAATCGTGATCGACCACGTGTCTTCCCTTAGAAATTTAACCTTGTAACTTGTAAGTTGTAAGTGTAACTCGGGGTTTCAAAAGATAAAATTGAGAAAAGATAAACCTTTAATTTTTTTTTTTTTAAATTGTCATAAATGCCAAAAGAAAAAAAACTGAAACTATTTACAAATATAGCAGAAAGAAAAAATAAACACGATGAATAACGTTTTAATTTTTAAGAATTCCCAAACTACCTTTTTTATTTGAATTTTTGCATGGCAATTTATTCTTCACAATTTTATTTCCACTTCCTTTTCTTCTTCCCCTCCTTCTCCAATTGATCGGAGATTTAAGTAGTGAACACCATCTCTTCTATATCTTCTTATTCTTCTTCTTCAGTCGATTTTCTTCTTTAGTATCAATCTTCTTCTTCAATTGATTGGAATTCAACTATATCGCTGATAGATTAAATTCCAACTTTATCAGTGATATAGTTGAAATTTTTCTAGTGATAGAAGTGAATTCTAACTTTAATTTTTATATCATTGATAGATTGAATTCCTACTTTATCAGTGACATAGTAAAAAAAAATTAGTGATATAATTGAATTCCAACTTTATAAACCAAATTGTTTATTTAACCTGGAAGATATTTACCTAACTAGTTTAAATTCCAACTTTATTTAACTTTATCCAAATGGTAGGGACCGAAAAGAAAGATGCATCCTTAGGATCCCTCTCGTTCGAATGTAATCTTGATTCATTCATGTATTCCTCCTAAACTCGGGTCGTCACAATCTCCATACAAAATGACAATACAAAGCTATAAACGAGGAAACTCAAACACCGGTTGAATGAATTCATGTATATTGATAAGTAACCTTTGAGAATTTGAATCTAACAACCTTGTTAACAAAGAATACCTTTAGATCTCAAACTCAAACACCCTAAATCAAGATAATCTCAACCCCTAAGAATAGCTGAACGACGGATTACTAAGATGATTAACAAACCACGAATCGGACGAAGCTTGCAACTTCCATCGAACCTTGATCTTCGAATCACTCCACAAGCAAGATCAATCAAGTCAAGCTTGAATGATTTTGAACGTGCAATCTAAATGTCATGGAATTGCAAAAGTAACATAGTACAAGGCTAAAAGAAATCTCAAAGGCTCTTTTTACTACATTTTCCAAGTCTCCTCCAAGTCTTCTTTCGTAAACAATTACATGACATTATATAAGCTTCAAACTCTAACCTTAGACATTCTATGAGGCATTAAAAGAGTTGTAACCCTCATAATTAATGACCATTATAAGTCAGGATCTAATTGTAACACAAAAATACATAGAATGACTCAAAACTGAAACATACATTTAATAAATACAATAAATCCGAGATTATCTTTTTCATTCATATTCCATGCATATGTAACCATTTAATAGTAAATGACATACAATTTGAAGAAGTTTGAAGTATTTGTTCATTAAATGAAACTTGATTCATCGTAAATTCCACTTGACTTCACATAATTATTCTTCTTTAGTTAATGTAAACTTGGAGAGTATGTAGGCTCATTCTTGATGTCTAATTAGATGCCTATACTTTTTCCTCATAAATATTACTGCAATTGCATATTGGACAAATATATTAACATTTCTGACTTCGTGTTTTAGCATCCAATTATAAGCTTGGAATACCAAGAGGAAAGTCCCAATATCATTTGAAAATTGATTGGGTGAAAGTTTTCATTTGAGTGGAGAAAACTACTTGTTTTGCCTTTTTATATAGATATATCTTATGATGTTTACTCCTTTGAGCAACTCTGAGTAAATATTCCTGAACTCCTTGTTGATATTAATAGAAGCATATGTATTTTATAATCTTTAAAGCCTTTTCTTTTTACCTTTCTGAAAAATAAATTCTAGACGCATCCTTCACACGAAGTTGTTTCATATCTTCAATAGACCTGTACACCCACGGTATATCATGTATAATCACCGAGTTAGCTGGTTCGGTAAATATCTTTCAAGGTTAAATAAAAAATTTAATCTTTATATTTAAATTATATGATTTATAATTAGAATTTAGTCTTTACGGTTCGATAAAAATTCTCATAAATAGTCTCTATAAATCATAGATTATTTACAAAGATGACTAAATTCTAACTCTTTTCATATCATAGGAATAAAATTTGTAATTTAAACTACCTTCAATCATCTTAATGTGTCTGATTTTTATTCTCATTGATTCTTCATGAAATTGAAGGATGTCTGTAGGGGTATATATAAGTTGGGTTGGGGAGTTTTTTGAACCAACTCGAATGTTCGGGTTAGCTACCGGAACATGTTCACCAACCCAACCCAACCCTTAATTTGAGATTGAGTTGGGCTGGGTTTTTGGGATGAGTTTGGATTCAAGTCGCTACAAAAAAAATGAGGAGAAATTTGTATGGAGGACTTTTGACCCAACATTCAAAATAAGTTAAAAAATGGCCTCCTGCTTGTGTCACACCTTGGTGAAGTTACCCAATTGACCCTGAACATGTGCAACTGGACGATATTCTCGATTCTTGTTCTCATGTCTCACAACTACGTCTCGCTCCTCGTTCTCGTGCCACATCAGACTTCTTAAGATGCATTTTTAAATGGTTAGCTTGGTGGCAGTCGTTTCACTCGAAGAAGACATAAGAGAAAGTTCGGGGGACACAAGAAGAACGAGAGAGAGAATTCAAGGGGAAGCAAGAAAAACGAGCGGGCGACGTTTGAAAAATTAATAGGAAAAAATGAGAGAGCAACATTTGGAAAATTAATAGGAAAAAGCATTTGAAATTCATTTTTATATTGTGCATGTGGCATGTAACGAGAACGAGAAGTAAGAAATTGTAGAGAGGAATGAAATGATCGTCTAAAACTACATCTTAAACAATCTAACATGATACAAAAATGAAGAGCCTCGTTGTGAGCCACAAGAATCAATAATATCATTCGATTGCAAGTTCTCCACGTTTGTGATCAATCTGGTAACTTTAGATGGGTGTGATGCGAGATACCATTTTTAAGCTGATTTTAAATGTTGGGCCAATGACGCGGTCCGTACGAAATTCCCAAAAAATGAGTCTACAATTGAGCGAGACGAGAAAAAGACCGTGGAAAAATAGAAAGTTTGAGAAAAACTGTAAATGAAATGCACCCAACTTTTGGAGTTTGAACTCAACTCACCACCGCCAAAAATGGAAATCGACACTAGATGGTCAGAGGGAGATTGATTTAAATTGACAACAGCGCAAGGGACGCAACGCAGATGATGGAGATCGAGGGAGACAATGGTTAGAAGAGGGAGATCACAAACGAAATTCGAGAGAAACACAAAAAAATCGATATGTGAGATGAGGTGGAGAAGACGCAAAGAATAGAGAATGAGAGAGAAAGAAAGATGAGGAACGAGAAGACGACGCAGAACGTGGGAAGGGAGACGAGGAGAATGAGAGAGAAAGAGACGCATGAATAATGTGCTTGGCGGCAGAAACAATCAAGGGAAAGGTTTGAGAAAAAACCCTAGAGTTAGATATAAATTTCGGGTTGCGTTGGATTTCCAAGTTCTTCCGTTTGTCGTGTGATTTGAACACCTAGTTAGTTGTCTGTTGATCTGAGTTGTGTAAAACTTGAAATCATATGCATCCCCACAGTCTATCTCGTCGTTTTTTCGGTTGAGCAGGCAATGGTTCGTTGCTCCAACAGATGGGTCAAGTTATCTACCCAGGTGTCAATTGGTGAAATTTAATTGCTGTGTTCGACTTGAAATTGAGGTGGTGGAAGCCGTTGTGTTTTAGGAGCTTTGGAATATACCGACTGAGTGATCCTGGTGGGATGGAGATCCTGAGAGGGTTTCCTAATGATGGTTTTCACCCTCACAAACATCCAGAAGATGGCAGCCCCATTTACAAACTCTACTGTAATGTCCACCAAAATTCCAACATTCCAACTTGAGATTTAAAATCATCTTCTTGCGATCGTGATGCAATTCTCCAAAGCAGTCTAGGATTCGTGTCAAAATACGAAAGAATCAGACTCTATTTTTAAGTCCAAAGTTCATAAAACACATATATTTCACGTTTCTACATCTACTGATGGTTGAAATAAAATAGAGAATTGGAGCATCAATTCGCTATAAATATATACAAAAAAAAAATGTTGGAAGTTAAAGTTTGTAGTTACAATATACAAATAAAAGAATTGAAGTATCACTCGCATCGCATTGTATTACATTGCTAATGCCAAAATTCAGGGTTGGGGTAGAAATACTTACAATGAAATAATAAAATAAAAGGGGAAAATGTTGTTTTGTTTAGAAAGGATGGACATTTTTGCTGAATCCATTGACGGTGGTGAAGAAGCCAACCAAATCCTGGCGGTAGGGGAGGTAGGACTTGCGTTTGTCGACTTGCTTCTGGGCTCTGCTTCTGATGTAGTGTGTCTCGTGGGCAGAAGATGGGGTTTGGGGCTTGAGGCGGTTGAGTTTTGGAGCGGAGGTAGAGGATGCTGTTTGAGGTTGATGCTTGTGGGGCTTTATTTTGGAGGAACTGGAACTGGAACTGGAACTGGAACTGGAGGGATTGGGATTGCTCAAGAAAACGAAGGCGTCTTTGCCATCACTGCTGCTTCGGTGCATTGTCATGAAATCCCGGAATCTCCAGAGCTTGGAGAAGCCTGTGGAGTTGCTCTTCTTGCCGAGCTCTGCCGTCGCCGGAGACCACTCACAGTAGGTGCTCTCAGCAACTCCCTCCACCTCCAACTCCGACCCCGATACGGGTGCCAGAGTATCGCGCTTTTCCACGAACACCTTCCTCAAGGGCGGCCGAAGCGTTTCGGAATCCTCCTCGTCCACAAAGAGGAGGTCGCGATTGAACAGTGGGTACACGGGGCGGATCTGGCCGTTATAGAAGGCATCGTCGGCGCTGATTGAGGAGGAACCATCAGGATTGGCGCACACAAAGGAGAAATCTTCGTCATCACCTTCTTCTTCTTCTACACCATCCTCCAGGAGTAATTTGTCGTCGAAACGCAAGGATTCGAGGTCCGTTTCCATCTGCTCCGCTTGGCTAGAATTAGCAGAGACGCCGACGTTCATCTTGGCGACAGAATTTTGCTGATTTACGGTTGCAGTGGAAGAAGGAGGAGGAGAGAAGGATAATAGCTCACCAGCTTGCATATCCTCGTGTCCTGACTGCAAAATGAAATTGGGAATTGCTTGTGAATCTGAGGAAAGGAACCTATAACCGCGTGTGGGTCTGTGTTGGAGTATTGGTGGGTGAGAATTTGTTTGCTTATTTATTAAGGTGGTTGCTTGGTGGAGACGACTGCGAAGTTTCCAATTTTGAAGCCAAAACTACTACTTTTCCCCTTCATCTTTGTTTTTAATTCATGAAATCGGGCAGCCACCTACTTCTTGTTTACAATTAAGCCATTCAAACGAGTGAATAGTGTTCGTTTTGACTTTTTTTTTTTTTTTTATTTATCAATCTCCATGTCCTTTTTCTCTCTACATATATAATTCGTTTTAAGTATACTTTCTGATTCTAACATCTTCAAAATTTCTAATGAGTCTATAATCTTTCAAACCTACATTTATTAGGTTTTAAGGATGTTTAATGAATTAGAAGTATCTCTTGATTGATGTTTGATACGCTCATGCTTTTTTCACTGCTCAATTTTCTTAAAAAAATTTATTTCGTTCCCGTTTTGTTATTTTTCCTCCCCCAATAAATTTGGAAAAAAAATCCTACCATTTCTTTTTGAATTAAGTACACTATTTTTCAACCAATTAATTTTAAAAAATGTACTTCAATTGATATACTAATGTTGAAATATAATACTGATATATTGTTAATATACTGCTAATAAACTTTATTAAAATTATGTTCGTATACTTTATAACAATACACTCATTTATACTGTTGATACACTTGACAAACATACTGGTGATCTTCTTTATAATGATACTACTAACAAATTTTATTGATATCCTATTGATGTACTTTATAATGATACACTCATTTATATTGCTAATAGACTTGACTGACATATTTTAGATATATTTTTCCATGATACACATGTTTTTATTATCGATACACTTGATTGATATATTGTTGATATAGTTTATAATGGTACTCACATTTATACTGTTGATGCACTTGATCAATATATTGTTTATATACTTATAATGTTACACTCGTGTACACTATTAATATACTTGACTAACATGCTATCAATATACTTTATAGTGATGCACTTGTTTATACGGTTGATATACTTGACTGATATACTGTTGATTGATACTAAGTACTTGTGATTGTTATCTGATTTACTATCTACCTTATGAGCATTTGTTGGGTTTAAACTCAAAACTTTCAGGCTACCCAAAAAGATGATGTCCATAGTAGGAGTCAAATCATTGTTGGTAGAACTGGTGACCGCAAATAATCATCCGAAAAAATTGATATCTCTAGCAAAAGTTAAATCATTATTGCAAATTATAGTTGATAAAACCGAAGCACAAATTACTTGTAGTTTAACTCCTTTAAAAAAAAATTGAAGCAAGTTATTTAAAAAAAAAAAAGTATGAAAAAAGTGAGAAAGAAACCAGGAGAAAGAAATTCTTTATTAAAAAAGAAAGAAAGAAAAACAAGATGTTTAAAGAATTGTTGCCAGAAAAAGAAAAAAATATAGTGAATTAAAATAAAATAAAATAAAATAAGTTCAAGTTCAAGTTTTATTCTTATTAGATTTTTTATTAAAAAATGTAAAAAGAAAAAGAAAAGAAAAGAAACCTAGGAGAAAACAGAGTACAGACAAAAAAAAAAAAGGAAAAATAGCGACAATTCAAGTTTTTAAGGAAGAAAGTATGTAAAATAATTCTGAAAAGAAAAAATCTTAAACTGTAAAAATATAGATGAAGGAAAAAAAATCATTGAAATTGTCAAAGATTAATTTTGGAAAAACAAATAAACAAAGCATCAAAACTAAAGATTTTGCATATATGCAAAATTTGAAAGGTTGAAAACATGAATGCAAAATCATATACTTAAATTGATACTCATAATAAATTATCAACTTTAAATGTGTATAAGATCCTAATTTTTTTTTAATTTTGTGTTTGATAGGTTTCTTTAATTACGCCTGATTTTGTCAACATAATCTCTCATACTGTTATATACTTAGTCGTCGGTTAGAAATAAAAGATAAATTGTAATGTACAGAAAATATGCATCCAGAAACCTGAACTGATCAAATAATCTACATGAATATATATATTTCAAATTACCTTACTTTTCTATTGCGATGGTTTAGCTCTGAAGGAACTCATAAGCTTTTTGAATTTCACAAGAATATTGCAATGGAAGTTGTGGCCGACGGCCAAGATATCCCAGGGTCACGTAATGATGCTGTTTTTCTGGAAAACTTGCCCGCTAGTTCCTCTTTTATAGCATCAACCCTTGATCATTCGAAATTGGGCCTTGAGGATTATGTATTAAAGCATGGATCTGGTCTGACGTGCGACTCTTGTTTCCCTAACAGGTGAGTTTGTTACTTCAATACGCTAACTCGTTAGACTAAACTTCTCTACTTTTAGGTGGCTATAAAGAAAATAAATAATCTCATGATGAGATACGATGATACTTCGTTCCACATTTTTGCTAGGTTCAGGAGAACTTATCCCATCTCAGCACTTGCAGTTTAAATAATTTAGCTGTTATAAAAATTAAAAAAAAAAAAAAAAAAAAAAAAACTTGTTAAACTCCCCTAAAATGTGCGTGTAATTTTTTCTTTTTATTTTTTTGTTCAATTTCTTCCAAAATTCAAACTGTAAGGGATGATCTAAGGAGTGGGAGTGAAATGGTTTGTGAAGACAAGCATAAAACTACCAAACTGGTAGTGGAGACAGCGGTTATGATTAGTGAAGTATCAAATTTGGCTAATAATTGCTTTGGAGCAAGATGCTCTGATACAGAGGTTGTTTGATCTATTACATCCCTTCCTTCCATTCTTTGATGATTACAACTCTTGCTTAGCTTTGATATTGCACATGGTTACGTAGGTTCTCTGTTTTAAAGATTTTGCCCCTTGTTCGATCTCTGAGGCATTTCTAAAGGCATTAACAGGCATTGACAAGAAACGTTATGGCTTGCCTTTGGAATGTGCCATCGATCAAATAAGCCATGTCCATTAAAGTGGGGACCCACGCCCTTATCTTTTCATATTCATATTGCTGTCCACTGTCATCACAAGGTAATATTCATAAGATCTTTATGTTTAAAGGTTAATAATGAACAACTATTTTTGTCTTCCCCAAAAAAATGAACGATTATTTTGATCGTTATTTTATACGGTATAAAATCTGTTTTCCACTTTAGCTTGTGGCCGAAGCCACACCATTGGTGCAGCAGACTCGGTTTGATAAAAAACTCATAAGAAAAGCAATTGAACTTGCACTGGACGACTTCAAGAATAAATATGCGGGATTTCTTCTCAGTGCCGATACTCTCAAGGTAGATCTATATTTCACGAATACTATACACTTCTTTTCACATGTGTACTTGTTTGCAGCAATTAAGTTGAACATTAAAAAGAGCAATCCACGTCATTTTAGGTGTTCATGATCAAGTCCTTGCATGTTATTCATGAATATTGTCTAGTAGGCTTCTAAGAATTAAGTGCAGTTTCCTAAACTTGCTTTCATGTTCATCTTCATATCAGTAGGTTTGCCCCTGATTTTGCTAAAGCGATCGCCGGCCTAATTTCATACTCCAATGACATGGATTTCAAAAAAGAATGCCTTGCAATTCTTGGCTTGCAACCTCACCAATCAGAAGGGGAAATTGTTGGAGAAACTATAAAGAATTAAGATAATTTTCAGCGATAGAGGTGAACGATCAAAGGCCACAAGGTATTAAAGAAGTCGCCCCTCTTCTGTTTGAAGATGGTCGCCGCAAATTACATTTCATGGATGATGAATGTTACAAAGGTGGTTTTGATCCAATGGATTTGTAAGTATTATAATCTTCGTATTGAATAAAAGTGAAACTGATAATTTTGATGGAACTTTTGGTGAGGACTTCTAATTGTGATCACTTCAATCCAAGATGAGATAAGACATTTTTCAAAAGAATGCGAGATAAAACGAATTTCGGATGAGGAAGTGAGGGGTTAAAGTTTGAATTACATCATCTCATTAAACACACAATCCCAGGTGAGTACACGAACAACCATTACAATATGACTGTAGACCGAAACTACGAAAGATCAATCCCTAAAAAAAGGTATGAAAGACTATTCCCCAAAAAGAAACAAGAAAAAGTAGATAACATTCACCCCTGCATCCAGGATTGCGAGTCTACAAGACAACTCGTTTAACAGCTTTATGCCTGCATCACACACAACATTCAACACATTCATCGACTACCGCACAGGATTAAGTCATTTACATTTTTACTGTTTTTAGGATAAAACAACGGTAAGATAACAGTTATAATAGTGTTCAACTTTTAACCAATATTCATGTTTCTTCAATTAGAAATATGAAATATAAATTCTTTTTTTTAACTTCTATAATCTAAATATTCATTATTATTTTGAAGTATAGGTGACTACGAATATCTGAGTAAAATGGCTTCTTTCAGAAGTTTGATTTTGCGCTTGCTTGCCAAAGGGATGTTTGTTCGATAATCAAGAAATGTCATTTTCTTTGTTTCAGTGGGTTCTTTAGGAACAAAGAAGTGTTTTGTGCTGTGTAGAGAGAACTAGTGAGGTTTGGTTTTTGGTGAGGTTTCATGTATCTCTTTGGGCTTCAGTTTCGAAGATTTATTGTACCTGTCCCTAGGCAATATATTACTTGGTCGGAAACCCTCTCTCTAGAGGAATTTTGTGGGCTTTGGTTTTTTTGTATGCCCTTGTATTTTTTTCATTCTTTCTTCATGAAACCATTTGTTTCTTAAAAAAAAACTCAATCTCCTTTCTATTACTAGTATGATTTTTTTTAACCTCAATAAAATACTATAAAAGGAAAATGAGTAACAAGATTTTGATAATAAAACCCAAAATAAATACAGGAAAATTTAAAGAAAATAAACCAATTATATATAAAGCTTACATGAACCACTAAATTAAAGGCCGAGTACCCAAGGAAAAGGGGGCACGTACCTTGTTAGCAATGTTGTTTGAGAGCCAATCTAATCCCTCATAAAGCCCTTCCCCGGAGGTTGCACAAGTGCTCTGGATATACCTATAAACACCACACATGTTCATCCGAATTTAGAACAGTATGTATGAAGTAAAAATGGTAACGGATGGAAGAACATAAAAATCACCAATGGCGCTGCCGAAGAGAGTGAAGACCAAGCTTATCAGTAATCTCAGCGGCATTCATTGCATTGGGAAGATCTTGTTTGTTAGCAAACACCAGTAATACTGCATCTCGAAGCTCATCCTGAAGTTGGTGATTAAAAAAACGAAAAGAAAGAAACTTCAGTCGCAATTCCATCTGAACATACATGTGCTTAACCCAAAAAAATATTGACCAATTCAAATCAAGGAGCAAACGGGTAAATAAATAATCGGGAGAAATAAAATGAATGATTTGTCTGGGTGCAAGTGGGATGGTAGTCCAAGTTGCATGAAATGTTAATATCCTTGATCAAATACCGACAAATTTCAAGTGCTCTTTATCATAAAATCTCCAATATATGTACTGATAATAGCGAAGTCATGATCAATCCTTGTTTAAGTATTGTTAAGTACTAAGCGTAGTTCTAACTTCTAAACCAATGTCGCCTAAGAGGCATTAGAAAACTGTGACCTCTAAACAAAATATTGACAAATGAAAATACTTACCAAGGTAACTCAGTCATTTTGAATTATAATTTCTCCATAGGATATTAGAGGGGGAAAAAGAAGTACAAAGCACAAAGAAGCACAATTAATCTCCTATAGTTATTTATAAACCTTTCTTGTCTGATTTTCACTGGACAGGGAAAAAAAACAAAACGAATTTCATACTTGTGGCTTGCAATAAAATATCATCAAATCCATCTACAAAAGTTTAAATAGTCATATTTAACACTAAGCATGATAACTCTATCGACGATAGCATGGATCTACAGATCAATGATTGATGCCAGACATTCAGCATACCTCATTCAGCATTCTATGCAATTCATCCCTTGCCTCAACAACACGGTCTCTATCGTTACTGTCCACCACAAATATAAGACCTTGAGTATTCTGGAAATAGTGCCTCCACAATGGACGAATCTGTGGAAAGACAAATTCCATTTATCGGTTATGTAAAAATGACAATCGTTCATGAATAGATTATATTAGAGATAGAAAAATGCACTGAGAAGCTTGTACACAGCTAACAAATGATGAAAAATAGACTTCTAAATTCATACTTTGTCCTGGCCACCAACATCCCAGACAGTGAAGCTGATGTTCTTATATTCCACAGTCTCCACGTTAAACCCTGCAAATAAAGATAAAAATCAATTATAAATTCAAATGTTGGTGTCATGGAATCCAACCACAACAATGAAAACATACTAAGATTAGTAGCTCCTCTCAAATGATTACACAATTTTTTAAGTAGCGTAAAAACAGAATTACACAAAAAGAACGAAAGGAAGGGAGGGATAATACCGATGGTAGGAATAGTTGTGACGATCTCTCCAAGCTTGAGTTTGTAGAGAATGGTCGTCTTACCAGCAGCATCAAGACCAACCATCAGAATTCTCATCTCCTTTTTGGCAAACAGCCGACTGAAGAGCTTAGCGAAGGTGAGCCCCATTTCTGTACGTAACGTAGAAGTTCCTGCATTTTTAAAGCAAAAGTATTATACTCAAAGGGAAATGTCAATGATTACGAAGGGGAACAATCGATGCAATAATAGAACACTGTTGAATCGGGAAAAAAAAAAATCTACAGTAAAAAGAGCAGCATAAGAAATCCAGGGAAGTTATACAATGCTTTTAATTGCACGGAGAAGAAAGTGAGCAAATGAATGATAAAATGCATGCGACACAGTGAAATCGCAATTGTGATCATCTGAAGCACCAGTTGGCTCATACAGTACCTTTAAATAACTAACATTCCATTACCAGGATCTGTGAGAAGCAAACAACTAAGGCCCAAACAGAACAGATCGGAACCATAGATCCGCCAAAGACGTCAAAAAGTTCGAAATCGAACAGAGATCCTTTAACAGAAGTAAAAATCGACGAAATTCTTGAAAAAGAAAACGATTTAATTATCACACGAATCGGAGGCAAGATACAAGTACCTAACTCCAACATAAAATCAACAATAGAGAGAAACGCAAGAACGGAACGGAATGAATCTATCGCTATTTCCTGAAGAACTGTAACTCAAAAACAATAAAAGCAGATCGGGATTCAGGAGGATGCAATTACCTCTGAGAGCTGCACAGAGGTGTATTGAAAGGGATGGAGAGAGCAAGAAAAATCGAGCTTCAGAGCAACGCGTAATATGGCGGTGGAGGAAGAAAACTGCGAAGATGGCCTAATAAGGAAGCGATCGAGGAAGGGTGGAAATACGACTCTACCCCTTAATCGAACTTGCATCTTAAGTCTTGCAGCGTCCGTAACTCCACCAATCACAATCGGCCACGTCATCCAACGATGAAAGAGCGAAAATGTCAAGAATGATGAAACAATTGTACTCTCCCTCCAATTTAGGGAAAATTGTACAAAATCAACCAAAAAGCAAAATAATTTTTTTGACGGATCCTTTTAAAACCGGGTTGTTATTGAGTTTTTCTTCACACGTGAAATACCATTTTTATCTTCTTTTTTCTATGTATTTTCTACTATCTCTTTTGCTCTTTCTTTTCAATAACAACTAAATGAAAATTTAAAGTCATTTAAAGCTAAAGATGATTTAACATTTTGCTTACTTTATAAGCATGTTAGAAAGAATGCGAAAAATCTTACGAAAATGAGTGCTCATTTAGTTAAAATGGACTTGCATCAACAAAAATAAGATAAAAACAAAATTATCGTTTGCGCAGAAAAAGTATGTGATCACTTACATTAGTATATGCGATTGCTTACATCAACATACTCGACTGCTCAATTTTTGTGTTGCAATTTTATTTTGATCATATTTTTGTCAATACAATTCTATTTTTGCTAATTGGCCATATGTCATATCTTTGTTGATCATATTTTTGTCAATACAATTCTATTTTTGCTAATTGACCATATGTCATATCTTTGTTGTACGAGTTATAACAACAAAGCCTCATCCAACTTTAGAAGTCACCCTATCAGACAAGAATTGTTGTATAATTCAAAAAATATAAATCCAAATCATTATAACAACCAAGATTTCATTCCGGTTTTAAAAAAGTGAGACATAAGAATAATTAACTACTTCAACTTGAAATCAACAAATACATGGTCATTAGAGGGCAACTCTCACTAGAAATGAAGTTTTTAAAGATTATTTTCATTGATTCTGGGCTGACTTATTAGTTAGTATCGTTAATAATTAGATACAATGACAACCAATTTCAACATCAACACAAAATATTTTAATGGATTTTAAAAAAATTTGCAAACCAGTTAATACAAATACTTTGTATCTGCAACCGATACTTGTGTTTAAATTCAACTAAAATTAAAAGCTGCAACAATCTAAACAGTCGAATCGAATTAAATGTAAAACTTCTGATCATTGCTCTCTCGGTGTCAAGCTCAGCCCCAGTTTCGTCTTCCACCATTCGATATCCTAATTCAGCTAACATAGAGACTATGCTTATTTGGAAAGGAAAAAAATACTTTGAAAAAAGAGAAAAGGACGTAAAAGGTTGTGTACAACATGCATTTACGGTCAAAACCTTTCTTCATCCACTTCACCATTTTCCTGCTTTGGCGCCACCGGACTAGCAACTGACATTGGCTTCTCAACAAGTGTAGTGACAGTCTAATCTCTATATTTTACTCTTTTCAAAGCAATTGCCCAAAAAATTTTAATTAGTGCAGAAATTTTGAGCAAACCTTTCATATATATATATTAAGTATCAACTACACAACATTTTAGTTGAGTTGTTGCATCTTAAAACAAACTAAAGAATAATCACCGCACTGGTGGTTGATTTAAAGAAAACATACCACAGATGACTTGAATTTCCTTCAAGTACCTCGTATTGTTATTTGCAATTTCCCAGGAACTTGTTATATACACAATTTATTCTAAATAACTACCGATCTACTCTACTCTAACCTGCATGTCATATCGGTGCACTCACCGCCAATATTGCGCCCAGCGATGAATTGTTTCGACCATTTGAGGAAATAGCGCACTAACGCTCTCATTAATAAGATCTTGGAAGAAATGTATACAGGCTTCATCATCCAAATCTAGGCGAAATTTCTCCTCAAGCTGTGCCACCACCATCTTTTTGGTCAGAACAAAAATAGAATACTTTAGTTTAGGAGTCCAACCAAATGGAGCAAGAAACTCACCTTAAGAATGCCCTTTTCAGGATCAGAAGCAATGTCAGGAATATTGGAACCCGCCATCAGGTGAAATAAATTTAAGATAAGATTACTCGACTTTCGAAGGATATTGTATGCTTCGCAACAATACGATTTGAACCTTGTGTAGTACTGGCTGAAGTAGGAAGAAATGGTTAGCAATTAGTTTCTCATGCATGGACCAAAGACTTCAGGGAAAAAGAAAATCCACATATTTTTACTAATTACTAAAACACACCTTTCAGCCCCACCCATGGCCTCGACCATCTCCTTGCACAGCTTCATGGGAGGTGGAAATGGCTTGGGATCTTTCCCGAGTATAAAGCCAAAATCAACATGAAAAAGACGCCCATCATCCCGTAAGAGAAGATTGTCCAGATGCCTGCAGAAGACCAAGATCAGTGCCTCAGAATACAGCCCTGGTGATAGGGGTCCGGATAATTTTGAGCTTCAATCCAATAAAATCAAATGCAAACACTGTTTTTTTAATGAGAAATGTTATACATTCATGAAAGAAGAGGAAAATTGGCAACCATATCATCATATCAATCAAATTACCAACACTGAAACAGTAAAAAATAACTTTAAAAACCTAGATGAGAAAATTTCTACTTTAGCTCATACTGGAGGTGGCGACCTTATAACTGGCCACCCTCTTTAGTTCAAAGATACGGAAACATCTACACCCTCAGCAATTTGAAAATTTATCAAGAAAATCTTTAATTCTCAGCTATCTTCCTTAACAACACTCAATAAGAAGAGGATTTTAAGCTCTTAGATGTTTGCTATAATGTTAGAAAGCTCAAGAATAACCACCTATCTCCAATGCCCAATATGTACGTAATGACAGAATATCCAGCACAGCTTTTAATAAATGTTTCAAGACAGGTAGCTGTGATTCCGAACGGCCCATGCTCATCAGGATGAAACTTCTGCAGATAGCTTATAATGCTGCGATGTTCTGAAAGAATCTTGAAACAAGAACAATACATCTTAATTGACGAATCACAAAATCATGCAAGCGGCAAGCAAGTTAAATGTTGTTATTAGCCGAGTTAATAATATTAACCTAAAAGAATTACCAGGGAAAGTGGCTTAAAGTCTTTCTTACGGAGGATTTTTAAAAGACTAAATATCTGCAAATAAAAATGAATTGTGTCGGAGGTGCTGGTACCTGTGCCAAAGATCGAGATGGGATGAATTCCAACATGCCTTCATCTTGTCCAGTCGCCAAAACTTTATAAGGAGTCAAGTAAAGATCAAGATTTTCCAATTTAAGCAATCGATCCATGAGCCAAACCATTTGAACAACCTATAGATACCAAAAACTCATGATGACAATTGTGAGGTTTGCCAGAGCAAGGAGAGTGAGGGAGGAGCTCATTTAACTTTACCAATTGGTCTTGCCTAATATCATCTCCTTTCTTGAATATGATTTTGCAACTTTCGCCATTTTCAGTTCGGAAAGTAAGACGCAAAGGATGTAGTGCACTTTTAAATATTGATGACTCTGCTGGCACAATCCCAACAATGAGCACACCTGGAGCCAATGGCGATCGTATGGGCTAGAAATGAGGAAGGCCCACAAAGTTACTAATATAAACAACCAGATACATACATGTAACTATCTAATAATGAAACTTTGTTAAATTAAAATATACAAACAAGGCCCTGCAGGTTGCTTGTGATTCTAAGATCTGGAGTAGGCAACATATATTCCATAGATGTACCTCATCAAAGTATGTAAGTTCACTCAAAAGACCAGAAAGCAGCTGTCGGAGCTTCTCTGTCTTTTTTTGGGTATTGCCACGCACATTTCTTACATCCTTCATTATTGAACACAATTGAGCTGTCAGTTCAGTTTGCCGCACCAATCCATGCCATAGCTTAAAACCATCTTCGTCTCCATTGACACCAGCAGTCAACTGCAATAAACAGATTTAATTATTTTACATTATGCATAAGTAATCCACTCCCATGGAACCATGTCACTATCATCTGTATGCTCCAATGAAAAGAGTTACTCGTGAGATACAAATCCAAGCATGATAATTAAACTCCCACCATTATAACGCAATTTATAATTCTTTAACTTGCATCTTTGCATATCACATATATATAACTGCACTTCAAGAGACTACTATAATACACCTTCATCATATTCTCTTCCAGGATCTCATAGGTACAGTAGAAACGTCTTGCATATACGGGATCATGAAGCTCAACGGCGACATACCAGCGAAGAAAGCTAGCCAATTCAATATTGCACAGTGCTGTCAAGTTCAAAGGAATCTTGGGTAAGATACGATAAAAGATAAAACTGGCACTGGAATAGATAATCATAATTAGACTAGAATGTAATCAAGCATTCACATACCACGCTGCACAAGAAAATGAGAAAGTCGAGATTTATCAGATCGCTCAAATCTAAGAGCCTGAACCAGTTGAAGCAAGTAACACTGGAGCTCTTCATCATCTGCTCTTTCAAGAACACTGACAGCATATGCACGAACCTGTTAAGATGGCAATTGTATGTTTATCCAATTAATTTTGATTAATATACTAAGATGCTCAGTACATATACAAGACACCTTCCAGGTTTTCAATTTCTTTCATAAGAACTTGCAAGTAAAAAGTTTGATAGAAGAATGAACTAACAGGAGTGAGATAATGCTCGCCATCTTACACAGTATGCAAAATTCCCAATACCTCTTTAACTATGTATCACAAATGATCCTCCCTCAAGTGTGCAATTGTGTTCATATCCATTCGCACAGCCCTTGGGAGCAAAGAGTGGGCAAGAGCCAAGAAGCCTTCATTAACATCAAGGCAGCCTTTTCTTAAGTTGTTTTATTTTTTATTCTTTTTGAAAGAAATGAGCAAGACACTCTATTTATGTCTATATCTTTGAACAATATCTTCTTTTAGAAAAAAAAAAAAAAAAGTGTTCATTATATTATTATTCACAGTATTATATATTATCTACAAATTTCTTATATTGTTTTTCTATTGTAAAACTTTTTTAAAAAAACATCCTTTCGTCTCTTTAGATGACTGGGTGTTAGAAATAGAGAATTTGACATATTTTGGGAAGTTGTATAACACATTACCTTCCCATGGGTGAAATTACACATCATCTACTGATCCACCTCTCAGTATCCATATTTTGATCTGAGGCCCTTTTGTAATACCTCATTCTTTGGTTCTTGTCTGTGTAGTCTTTTGTGATACTACTAATAGAGGATACATTGGAAATATTCGTAGGAGGAATCGGTTATAAATAGGGGAGTTAGGGATCTTAGAGGAGATGATTATTCTATTTCAAAAGGCTAATGATATGGTAATTTTCCTTTTGATACTGCAAAATTAATTGTTTGTTGTTTTTCTTGTAATTGAGATCCTAACATCTATGCTTTTTTTTGATTTATAGTTAAATCTTTGTGTCTCTTATACAATTTAAAATAAAAAAAACATTAAAACGTAAACAAAAAACTTCTTTTTTCCTTTACACTTAAGCCCCCGATTGCTTGCACTATGTGCCTTAAAAGCTTTATTCATGAGATGTGGAAGAACAAGAGAGTAATGGTGGTGATTACAAGGGTAAAGAATGAAAATATTGACTTTTATTTTAATAAGTGAAACTACCTCTTCACTTTCAAAAACAGGAGAGAGAAGCTCCAATGCATCACAGACATCAATTGTTTCCCATTTATGCATCAATTCTAATGCTTGTTTAGCCTCCTGCACTTGTAGAATCACAGAAACATTAAATTTAAAAATTATAAATTATAAATTATAAATTATAAATTTAAATATATATCCAAAGGAGTTGTATGAGGTTTTCTACCAGTGAATTAGTAAAAATTCAGGAAATGAAGCCAAAATTCTTTAGATTCAAACGAGTAAGTAGATCAAGAATCTATGATGATGCATGTGCAATCATGCAGGATAGCAACAGAGAGAGAGCAAATGCACGTGGGATGCAATGTAATTACTGCCACCATAGTGAAGGTAAACATCATTGTAAAAAACAAATAAATAGTGACAAATGCTATCAGGCAATTACATGATAAAAGAAGCTACATTGAAAACCAAAAAAATTAGCACAAAAGCTAGATGGAAATTACAATAACCACCCCTCAATTTTGGGGGTATGATACTGATAGTATATGAGGCCCAATTCGATAATTACGCCTTAAACATCTAATTTTGTTGCAATATAAGCCTACTGTTAAATCTGTTGATCTTTTTTATTAAATGCGTTAATATAACAAACGCCTGACCTTTTAGGTCTGTTACAAATTAGTCTCTAAGATTTCATTCTCTTACATGATAAAAAACTGTGGACTCAAAGATAGAATACGGTTAATACTCTAAACTAAGAAAGAAATCAAATTAACTAAAGCTCCTATTAAAAGTAGTTTTTAAATTTAGATAAATAGGTTAAATATATTTTAATCTACTATTTTGTTAGATTAATGAGCTTCAATCATATCATATGTATTGATGATTACAAACATTTACTTACGGCTGATTTTCGTGTTTTAAAGTATTCATAGTGTAGAGTTCGACAAAATGATTCCAATACAATTTGAATTACTCAGATCGAAGTTCAAATGAGAAAAATAGAGCCAAAACAAGTCAAACGGAAAAATACCCATAGCAGTGATATGATGGTTTAATCATCAAATTGAACCAATTAGAGAGTGTCACTTGAATCTATGGAGAAGCGACACATGGGAGCCTTAAAATTATTACACGTGGCTTTTGGTTTTCGTAAATTTATAAATAAATAATTAAGATTTTATTGTGGCCAATGGTCACATTTGATTTTTCATTACAATTATAATCATTATTACCATCATCTTTATATTATATTTTACTTCTATTACCATTTAATCTTCACCCTTCATTCCTTTAAATCCTCGTCCAATGACTATTTGCAAATCCTACTTTAATACTTTTTAGGCCAAAAAGAGTTTGAGCATAGTGGTTTAATTCCGAACCCGAAGAAAGATTCGAGTATAGTGGTTTGGTCCTAAACCTGATTAACAGGATCGTCATGGTTTGATCTTGATCCTGGTCAAAAAGATCAGTATAGGTTGGATTCAACCCTACAAAAGCATCAGTTGCGGTTGACTCTTGAACCCATAAAGGTATAGGTAAATCGGTTTGGTTCTCGACTGTAAGAGAATTATTGCAGTAAAATACCCAAAAAGGAGTCTCGGGGAGTGGAGTAGGGATTTTCAAATTACTATAAAATCACCGGTGCCATCTCTCCTTCTTTCTTCTCTTTAATTTCTACAATTTAGTTATTTTTTCTTGCTAATTATTCATCTGTTTCAATTGATTTAATTTGGTTTTAAATTTCTTGAAAAAGTTTTAATTTTGTCAAGCAACCTTATATACCCCCCGGTATTGTCATACAATCCTATAACCTTCTCTTTTAATATTAAAAATCAAGGGAAGTACCATTGTTTGTCCTTGTAGTTCGGATCAGAATCAAGTTTCACTTTAATACTTAATTTTTAAAAAATCAAAACTTCTATATTTGAAGTTTAGAAGAGGAGATAAATAAGTCATGCAATTAGGCAAGAGGATAATTTCAATAGTATTATTTAATCCGGAAAGGATGAGCACAAGTCTTCTTAGGCTCACAAAATTTCCTACAGAGAATATGAAGCACATCAAATAAAAAATTGCAGTTCTCCCCTTCCTTTCCTTCCTATTAGACTCACATTAATCTATTTTCCGTGAGGTAGAAGTATATTATATATATCTCAAGTTTTGGTGGGGCATCAATTCAGAGGCAAAGCCACTAGAGCAACACAGTTACGCATATGCTTACTTGTTAAGTGATTATTTTGAGAGAGCTGCACGATCTTCTATGAGATAGTTAATGGAAGACTCTGTGGGGTATAGGTTCCTTTTCTAGCTTCTTTATATATTCTTCTTCTACATTTGTTTCAGGTTTAAAACACTGTTTCTTATGAAAAGAAAAATATTTGATGAAATAAAATTCCTCCAAACTAATAAGCCTAACCTAAAAATATGGGAGTTTGACTTCAAGCAGCTCAATTAAGTAACTATGGATAGATTTGAAGCACCATCAAAACTATTAAGCTTAACTTGAAGGGGGAAAAGGTGCTCACAGAAATGGACATAAAAGGAGACTAGGGATGAAACTTACTGGAAGAGTAGAGATACCACCATCCTCGACACCAACCGTCAATCCAAAAGTACAACTAAAACAGCATCATTTACTCATATATAAACCACTCCTCTGAATGACCATCAGATTTCTTTTTTTTTAATGACAAGAAAATGCATAAGTGATTTTCAAGTTTCACCTTCAATACTATTGAGGCAAGGTAATAAAGAAAGAAGGAAGAAAGAAGATTCCACTATATCAAGTTGATATAAGAGCTTAAGTGAGTCATACCTTTCCTTGAAGGTGAACAACAATAAAGGTAAGAAATATATGATTCAATTTGGCTTCATGCTTGGATATATAGGTCAAAGTACAGTTCAGAGAGTAATGACTGCAATGGGAGGAGGATTGAAAAGGAGCTAACCTGAATGTCACTCCACTCAACACATCGAAGAAACTTTGTGAGAGCCCTCTTCTCTGACATCAACGAGAAACGAAATTTCCAGAGGAGCTGCCTTTCATCTCCACTCAAATTTCTTGTAGGTGGGTACTTTAGTATCATCTGTATTGATCTACCAAAAAGAAGAGAGCATATTCAACATAGTTCGATGATAGAAAATGCAGTGACATAGCAACCATAAAAAGTAAATAAATATGCAATTGATCGACATGATCGCGATCTATAGATCATCCAAGGGTAAGAGAGGTGGACAGGACAGCTTACCTTCAACTTAAAAAGTTGCAGTAACATGGTAATGCAATAGCTAAAAAAAGGTATCCATCGAAAATGGTTTGTAAACCATAAAAATAAATATGATATACGAAGCTTGAAACTCCAAGCATGTAGCGTTGATGAAAACATTGTTGAAAGATACGAAAGTGTGCAAGTAGAATTTTTCTACCCCAGTAATTGAAAAGCCATCAAAAGAACTAGACCTCCAGGCACGAACATCCATTCTCCCGTCCCTACACTCTTCCAACAAAGAAAGAAGAGAGGCAACCTTTGTGGTCTCCATATTGGATAAATGACAATGGAAACTGAAGAAAAGGACACAAAGCTCCCCAACCAAACCAAAAAATCAGAGGCCGGAAAATATTTGGAGGAAGACAAATGATACAAATAAGGAACCACAGAGCAAAGGAGACTATCCCCAACCCATTATCTTCCCAAAAATGCATATCCTTACCATCCCCCACAATGCAACTTTCCAAATGGGAGAACAAGGGAAGCTCGATCACAATATCTTTCCAAGAATTCTAGTGCATTCTAGGTTTCTTGATATTTTATGGTGTTGCTTAGAAAGCAACCTTAAGTGTTTGTGAATGAGAAAGGGCCTCAGGAGGGCAGTTGGAGTATGATATTTTGATGTTTTCTTTGTCAATCTATTACTTTTACTGATCTTCCTATCTTCTTCTTCTTCTTCTTCTTCTTCTTCTTCTTCTTCTTCTTCTTCTTCTTCATTTTTTCCCTCTTTTGCTAAAATTTAAAACATATATATATATAAAGGTTCATCTCATAATTTTCTTTTGGATGGGTTTCTGTTTTCTCTTTTGAATGTATGTGGCCAACGTTTGCTTTGTACTTCCTTTCTTTTTATTCAAGGATAATGTCCAGTAAACACAAATTAGTTTGAAAGGGAAGAATAAGAACGGCAAGAAGGACAGTCCCCCAAGAAAAGATTTGCTCGTAGGTCTGTATAAGAGAACCCAGACTTCAGGTGGGCCTGCTATGTTAGTTATCAATAATAGTAGAATTTAAAATCTGAATAGCTAAAGGCACAGAATGAAGTGCTTTTTTAAGTGCTCGGGACTCCATTTATCTTATTCATACCCTAAACAATTCAGGCGAAAACTCCCCACCTAGAATACAAGGTAACAAATCATGATCCAAAGGCTAATTGGAAGCAATTATAAAAAGATTAGTTTCGTGCTTATAAAGAATAAAGTTGCTGAGCACTTGGAACCATTTTTTTTTTTTAAACAGAAACAAGCCTCATTCATTGCATTAATGAAACGAGACATGCTCAATTACTTAAAATCGTTATTCCCAGATCTGTAATTTTGGAAGGAAAAACAACTTCCATTGTTCTGAAAGATAAGTTACCAGTGAGAAAAACCAGAATTTTTTTACTGGTTACTTTCTGTCGTTGGAGCTCAGTTTTAGATAAGTCATTTAGCAAATCTCAAAATCAAAAGGCAGTTCTACCACAACAGTGTTGAGTAGTTAACTGATATCTGATTTTACTGCTTACTTTCTCTCATTGGAGCTTGGTTTTAGATCCCTATCAATGATACCACGAGTTAAGCTCCTAGCCAGCTTCAGCTGCTTGTGCTCAGAGGGATTTATCTTCCCCACTTCAGGGTCCCACACATTTACAATTTCATTTGTTGAAGCTATTGGAGAGGGTAACAGGAAATTTCCTCCAGATTCCTTCACATCATAAAGCCCAGGATCAGCATACAATGAATTTGGGGGTGGGGAGGGGGGGGGCGGGTGGGGGCGCATCATTTTTTTTTAATAAAATAACGGCAACATCCAACATGAAATAAAACCACTGACAATAACTTAAGATCATCTATCTTCTACAATCATTCAATATCAAATACTTAATCAAGCGGATGGTGCACAAAAAATTGATAAAACTATATAATATAACAAATACAAATTTAGATCAACAGTACCTGAAAAACTACTCGATGTTCAAATCCAGAGAAATCAACAATCAGATACAATTTAGAATTCCCATTTTTAGAACTTTCTCGCTCCCTAATTTGCTCCAGGGCTTTAAATGTAATGCGGTCTAGCCAATCAACATGTAGAATTTGTCCCCTCTCGTACTTATTCACTACCTTTTCTAGACGTTCCAACTCACCACGCTCATGTCTGGGGACCTGTACACAGACAACTTGTGGTTGAATAAAGTGATCAATTCAAGAGCCACTAGAGCATTTGAAAGTTGAAAATTGATGTTCTTGCAATGCAATGTGTAACAGTCTCAAACCTTTCCAGGAGTTGTTGTTGGGAATGATCCATCTGCTTCTTTTCCTAACCAAAGCCGAAGCTTCTGCTTTCCTGTTTTCAGTTGTTTCTTCCTATTAAACAGAAGGATTGTGGCTCCCCCAATCAATTCCTCTTCTTTCCCACGTGACACATCCCAAACCTAAAAATGTAATTGAAACTAAGAAAACTTGAACAAAAAGTAGAATATTTACAATACCATATTTACTTGAAAGGCAGTATTGACCATATTTGTTTCAAAGACATCGAGTACAATAAACATAGTAATCTAGCAATGTTCAAATGTGATGACAATGAATATTTATTCACTCAGGGGGAAAAGAATATTGATTCACTCAGGTGGACAAATTACACAGTGAGTACAAACAAAGGAAGGGGCTCCTACAATTGGTTACTACTCTCAAATTCCAGAGGCTATTCGGTTATGATAGTGAAGGAGTTCAATGTGGAAACAGTTATGAACGTTAGATACCAATTGTCTAAATAGAGGGGAAATGAAACAAAAATAGTGATATCATAAAAATCTGGCAAACCGTCAAGGCTAGTTGCGAGTGAGCAGTTAAATCTCGATATTTGGTACTCAACGTGATGAGTTCACTCCAGCAGTATGAAAGTCCTGCTGATTCCAATCTAACACAATGCAATAAAAGTCAGGTAAAGAGCTATCATCATTTTAGATCAGAAACAAAATGTAAAATAATAATAAGTAAATAAATAAGTCAAAAGGTGCTGGTACATAAAATGTACAATATGAAGTTAAGAGAATATTCCATCCTACAAAATCCTTTTAAAAATGACATTCTTAATTTGAAAAGAAAACTTGATTGACGTTCTAGCGTTTTAAATGTAAAAATAATTACATTGGAAAATCCTAGGGACCTTGAAAGTTAGAAAAACAAGCTTGCAAAAGTCATCTTCAAGAGAATGGAGGGGAGATAAGGATAGAAGGCGTGTCCATACAAGGAATCTTGAAATCAATAATAGCTACGGAGAACGAGATTGGAAAAAGAAAAATCATAGTGGCTACATGGATGAAACCTTGTTCTGGTAGGGAGGCCAAACGGGGCACCGTCAATGTACAGCGCACACTCAACAAATAGCTCTGCTCTTCTCTCGTCGGATGCAGAATCAATATCTGAAGAAGTAAATGGAATATATCATGAGATAAGGAAAATTAGTAACTACAGTAAATCGTACATAAAATAATCGTCCTATTCATTCATGTTTATCATCTAACAAGCAGCAATTCGGCAGCCAAGATATCAATCCGCAGTCAAGTAGTCTTACAAATAACCGAATAGGTGATCCGACGAGTCAAAATTACACATACTTCGTCAAAATTGAAATACGGTGGCGGGAATGAGTGAAAATTCAGATGGGCTTTTGAGCGATAACTACGAAAAAATATGGATGATCAAGATAAATTGAAATAATTAAAAGGGCACCTAGATCAGAGGACTTAACGGGAGGCAAATTGCCCTCCAATCTTTCAACCCGAAAGGTGACGGGGAGATTGATGTCGCAGGACAAGAAGAATCGGAACTCGTTTCCGCTCATCTCCGCTAAATGGCTTGGACAATAAAACTTCTCATAGTCAATTTCGTAGGGTGAAGGAATGAAGTTCTACGGATTTAAGCAAAAAACAGAGCTAGGCTGCGAAGAACAGTAAAGTTTGCGCAAGGAAACTCAAATTTCGATATTAATTTTGATTTCGGCGGAGTGGCTATTAATCAAACATAGATCTACATGGCATCGCATCTCTCCTATGATATATCGGATTCTCTACCACGGTACCACCGTGTCAGGAAGCGGAGCATACCCTCCTCTTTCTTCTTCTTCTTGCTTTTTTTTAACAAAATTTAAATTAAATAACTAGAAGAAAGAAAAAGGATAAATTTTTGGACATTTTGAAATTTTAAAATAAAAATAATAAATTAGAGGTGCAAAAATCATCCTTGAAGTATGGTAGTAGTTGCCATTAGACCCTCAAATTTTATATAATTATAAAAACTACCCTTAAAATTCTACAATAGTTGAAAAAATTGACCCACAAATGATAACAATTTAACTCTTAAAATTTATACAAATATTCCAATTTATGCAATTATGTAAGTTTGAATGTTCAATTTGACTCAATATTAATATTTATATAATTTTGAGAGTTTAATTTTTAAAATTAAAAATTTAATAATTTAATTACAACTATCACTATGATTGAACAATGGTTTTTGGAGTTTATCCTCAACTAAAAAGAAAAAGAAAAAAAAACAGATGCAAAATGGGACCTACTAAAACAACATGTACAAAATAAAACATAACAAAATGAATTAAAAAATAGAAAACGAAAGGGAGAAAAAAAAATAAATAAAACAGCAAGATTTGCATTCAATTTGCGTCAAGATCCTCGACTGAATTTTTGTGCTTTTCTTTCTTTGAATGATATTTGTTGAATTTTGAGTTTTATTTTAATTTAGACTATAAATTTTAAATTTTACACTTTTAAGCTTAATATTTTTGCTAACTTTTAGTTTTTGAGGTTAATATTATTAATTATTTTAAAATAATAATAAAATGAAAATTTAAAAATTTAATCATGAATATGAGTGAAACTTAGTTAATAATAATTTTTTAAATTAAGTAATGAACGTCAATATTAATTGGTAGACATTTATAGTGTTAACATCTGTCAAGTAATTGATTTTCACTATTTTTTATAACTATTAAAATTAAATTTAAAATATCACTTCATAATTATTTTAAATTAATAGATAGATATTAATGTCAAAATATGAAAGTTAATATTTAATTAAACATCAAAATGTAATTTTTGAAATTTATGGAGCAACTTGAAACAAAAGGTAAAATTATAACATTTTAAAAATTAAATTGAAATTAAATTTAATATTTAAGGACCAAATTTGTAATGATTTAAAATATATGGACAAAAAAATTATATCCAAAGTTTAGAGATAATAAATATTTTTTCCCCAAAAAATTATATTTTAATTTTGGGTTCCATATTTGGTAATATATTTGTTGTATGTTGTAGTGGATATTTTGTTAGTTATAAACTAACATTGTAGCATACAACAATAACAGTTATTAAACGTCATATAAGCAAAACAACTCCGACTAGATTAAATGTCAGTTCACAACTATCATCTATTACACATACATGTCGGTTACATATTGTCATCATATATGTATGATGTCATGGGTTTGATGTCGGTTAACAACTGCCATTGTCACAAACTACCATCGTATATGTATGATGGAATGATTTTAATGTCGATTACAAACTGGCATCGTAACCAACCAACTTTGTATATGTATGATGGCATGATTTTAATGTCTATTACCAAATACCATCGTATATTTATAATGGCATGGGTATGATGTCAGTTCGCAACTGACACCATAAACAAAACCGACATCTTATATATATGACAACGAAAGTTTTGAGGGCGGTTACGAACCGCCATTGTAACCTACTATGTGCACTGGATACAATGGCTGTTTATAATCCGCCGTCGTATGTATACGATGGCAATTCATAACTGTCATATAAAGTCAAAATTGTTGTAGTATATAAAAATGATTTGGAATTAGGCTTTTCGAGCTTGGAAGTTGGAAGATAGTTGCAAGATAATTGGGAGATGGTTGCAAGATAAAAAATTAATAGCTAAAAAAACTTGCTCAAACATGTGTAAGCCCACACAAAATCACCTAAAATATATATAAAAATGATTTGGAGTTAGACTTTTCAAATTGGAGTAGAAAATTTTCTTCTAACTATTACTCTAAAGCGTAAGATATTACATATCTCATCGTACTCATCACACCTAATTGTAAGTAAAAGTTAACTAATAACAACTAAAGAAAACCAATCACTAATATAATCATCCTCATCACTTCCATTATCAAAATCATCAAAGAAAGATGAATGTGAGTTCCCAATTATTTTCCCTTTATGCAATTGGAGCAGTTCTTCTTCCCTAACTAAAAGGAAATACAAACAATGAATGGAAGGTGACCGAAGTTTTCCTATAATTGATGATCTTAAGACAACTTAGGGCCGATTTAATAAAAAATATATTTAAAAAAAAATTCATTTTTATTTAAACATTTTTTTCATTTATAAAAATGGATGAAAATATACTTGAAAAATTATGTCGAGTGGTTGCCAAACACTCAAATTTTTTCTAAAATGACTTATTTTTTAAATTAAACGTTTGAAAATATATTCCAAACACACTCTTACTCTTGTGGTTGCTTTTGAAGCTTCTCCTTCTTTTCTTCAATTTTGTTTTGAATATCCACCTCCTACTAAAATATATAAACAAAAAAAAAAAACAAATTAAGCGTCACATGCATACATATTAAAATAACTACACCACTCGCTAACAATGTTCTTTACAATATACCAAGCATGAAAACTGAAAATAATTATTTTACGATATACCAAGCATGGTACAGTAAGAATAAGTTGTGAGATGTTTGCAAGATAAAAAATAGTAGTTAAAAAACTTCATATAAAACATTTGTAAAACCACCATAAATTATCTAAAACAAGTATAGAACTGATTTGGGGTTGGACATTTGAAGATAAGAAGTTGCGAGATGTTTGCGAAATAAAAAATAGTAGCTAAAAACTTCATAAAACATATTTAAAACCTCTAAAATTACGCAAAACAAGTATAGAATTGTTTTGGGTTGAGCATTTGAAGATAGGAAATTGTGAGATGAAAAACAATAGCTAAAAATTCCATAAAACATGTTTAAATACATCTCCCTAAATTATCTAGAGCAAGTATAGGTTTGATTTGAGATTAAACATTTGAAGACAGGAAATATAGAATTGATTTGGGATTAAACATTTTGAAGATAGGAAGTTGCGAAATAAAAGAAAAAAATAACTAAAAGTGAGAGAAAATGTGGGAGAAGAAGACTAAAGTAAAGTTATTTGGAAAAATGATGATAAAGTATTATTATTATTTTTGTTTTCATTTAAGGATAATTTTGACTTTTCACATCAAATTTATCCTTCCTTTTAAAGATTCATCCGTCTTTATTGCCCTAAAAATAATTCTATCTCTAGCAATTCCCCTATAAATTTTTTTCACTTTTGGTGTCCTTTTGAACAATTTTCCGTGTCAACCACTCATTCACAGTGGAAATCGACAAAAGGGCATCCTAGACCCGAGTGCGTAGCCGTTCAAGCACAGAAACTGGGCTTCCTGTTAACCTTGTTCCGGCGGGCATTATTATCGAAGACCGGTGCCGATTTTGAGAGGCTGGGACTTGACAATTTTCAAATTGTTGCCGATATCGCACTGTTATTGGATTGGACAGCCACGATGGAGTACTGGTAAGTGGTAACCAAATTCGTAACTCCCTCAAACATCTGTTTTTTATGGAATTGATACTTAAGGTGAAGAATTCGAATCGACTATTTTGAATGATATTGTAAAAGCCCTCTGATTGATTTCAAATTGAAAGTAAGTATGTTTGTTTTGAAAATTATTGTTAAATTCATATTTATCAATTGAATGATTTTTTATGGTAGTTACTTAAAACTGCATGTTCTGTATTGAATCTTTGTGAAAGAACTTTGGTTGATTTGATAGAGCCATGCCACTTTTGTTTTTGGGATTGTATGCTTATTATGTGGTAGGCAATTAGAGTTGACGGTAAATTTATATGCTTGGAACTTAATGTGGGAAGGCACATTGTATGGTTTGACATTCATTTGTCATGAAGATTCATGTGTGTTACACTCAGATGACCTCACACATAATTAATTATATTGAATCTTTGGGTCGATTTCTAATCAACATTTTAAACTGAATGATTGAGCGATTAGTGTTACTAATGGGTAACCACGTATGATTTGACTACTCCAAATAATACATCTTGCTATTTGACATTTGAAAGTATCAATTGATTGAAAGTTTTGTTGAATTGAAAGTATTGAAAGTCTATTTCAAACTTTTGTTTTATTGAAAGTATTGAAAATTTTGTTCTATTGAAAGTCTATTCAAAAGTTTTGTTTTATTAAAAGTATTAGAAGTTTTGTCTATTGATAGTCTATACGAAAGTTATTTTTTATTATTTATTTATTTATTTTATTTATTTTTGAAAAGGATGCCAAGACTTTCACTAAGAAAATGAGACTAATGCTCTAGAGTACAAAGAAAATTGTGTTTTATTGAAAGTCTATTTGAAAGTTTTGGTTTGAAACGTTTGGTTATGGATGCTTATTGATTGAAAGATTTTGGTCTTGAAAGCACTGTTTGTAACAAAGTTTTAACTATAAGTTTGGCAAGGTATTGTATTTCGTTTACAAATATTTTGAAAGAAAATGGATTTCAAAGCTTCACATTATGGCACAAGACATTGTTTCTTAAACATATTTTAATTAAATTTTTATGGTTAGATGGTTTATCTTAGAAATCATTGATAATAAATCACTTTTGTTGAATAGTATAAGGGTCTGTTTGGATTAACTCAAAAAATAAATGTTTTTTAAGATTCATTTTTATTTAAACACTTTTGATAATAACGGTTTATAAAATAAAGACACTATTAATTCAAAATCCATTTTGGGTGGTTGCCAAATACTTGTTTTTCTTTCAAAATGACTTAATTTTTAAATTAAACACTTGAAAACGTATTCCAAACATATCCTAAGTTATAGTTTTTTTATTGTTATCATAACTGTATTGGTAATACGGGCTGTTACATTTTCAATCGCACGTCCTTCTGTAGTGTCATGATTGAAGGTTAATAGTTGACCCTTTTTATCTTTCTATTTTTAGTTTTGTGATTTGTCGGTTTCCATAGTTTAATTTGGATACAGGGTTTAGTTTGTATGCTTTCTTCTACTTTCCATACTCTGCTTATGGTTTGATCCATGGGTTTTCAAACATTGACAAATGCATATATGTTGATGTTTTTAGGACACGGAGAAGTTGATTTTTCGCATGATTTGATTAAATGGGAGACCCAACGGTTTTGGATAGAATACTCAGTCATCTTCGTGCGACATGCAAGTATGTGATGTTATTATTATTGTCAATTTTTTGGGGCAAGGTATGTGAGGTGGAGAATTATTTTCTTAAATATATAGTCTGACCCCCATTATTAGCAATAATGGAATAGCAGTCTGTGGACTTCCTTCATTTTTGCTCCTTTAGCAGTAGTTGATTCTATATTGATGACACATGGAAATTACTTTCTACTAGAATGGACGTAACCCCATTTTCATCTGCATCCAATCAATCCCTTCAGATTAGCTATTTATGACTCCATGTCGATCTCTTCCTTGACCATCTTGTTGTTATGGCGCCTATGACTTGACACCCTATTATTAACCTGCTATTTTCCCGTCATTGTGATATAAGCAATTCCAAGTTGCCTTCACACATCTAATCCACCTCTCATTCTTATGTTGTGAAGGAATCTTATATCCACCGAAGCAGAGGAAAGGAGGAAAGAGGGGACCGCTTAGCTCTCCTAAGAATAAAAAATTATATAAGAAAAAGTTAGCATTTTGGGTTTTCACCCCCTTCTAAATCCTCTAGTCCACGAAAGTCTCAGGTTGGCACTAGGTTTTGTTTTCTACTGACAATCACTTTATTTTATTCGATTAGTTGAATTGTGAACTTTCTCTTTCTCTTATATTTATTTATGTTTAGTTTGGATCACTTCATCTATAGTTTCTGTTGGATGAGGATATTTGGAGTTCCATGTCCATATGTTCAATGAAGAGCATTTTTTGTACATTTTGGGCAAGAGCAATTTTCTTAGTGGTATTAGGCATTATAATGGTTTAAGGTGCATGTTTAGGATCGAGTTTTCTTCGAAACTTATTCTACTTATCAAGGATAAGCAACATAGTCATCAGTCAAGTCAAATTGATGACTCAGAGGCACGTAGAAGCTGATTTGGACCCCAGACTCTTCTTCTCTCGAATTATATTGGGATCTTTTAGAAGAACTTTCTGTTATTCTTTTGTTATTACTTTTCTTATCATTTCTTGCCACATGTATATTTTGATTCTTCCTTTATTATTTCGTGAGTTGCCAAATCCTCTGGAAGTGTATATATTCGGCCTCACTGTATTGTAAATCATTAATTCAATTTGTGAAGAAATCTCAGGAATATCAAATACTAAATTTCTCTTATCTCTGCTTTCGAAATATTGATTTTGTATCAGAGCCTCAATGGCCACCGTCAATCAATTTTTCGCTTCCGCTTCATCTTTTGTAGCTTCGATTGGAATGTCAAATCCACCACTTAATTAGCTACTCAATTAGATAACATCCATTAAAATAGATAGGAAGAATTTCCTCCTTTGGCATAATCTGCGTGGCCAATTCTTCGTAGTTATCGACTAGAGGGCTATTTCCTCCTCATTCTAATCCGCTCATAGCCTGTGGAAGCTATTCAAGAGCTCTTTGGTGTTCAATCCAGAGTTGAAATTGATCATCTCAAGAGGCTATTCGATGAAAGTGGGCGAGTATCTTGCTACAATGCCTCTGATAGTCTAGCTCTGGCCGACAGCCCTGTTCTAGTTAATGATTTAGTCTCATAGGTGTTATCAGGCCTTGACGGGGAGTATAATCCTGTAGTAGTGTTGATTCAAGGCAACTACAGTGTAAGCTGGACTAATATGTAGTTAGATCTTCTCTCATATGAAGAGAGAATTGAATATCAGATGACCATGAAGTCGGGTTTGTCCAACTTGTCTATTCAAAATAGTCCCTCCCCTTCTGTCAATACGGTACAAACTTCTTCACAGTCAAACCAAAATTTCAATAATTAGACACAAGGGAGTTCATATCACGATTCGAAAGGGAAAAAAATCGGGGAAAAGAGAGGTGGAACAATGCCTCCTCAAACTGGCTAGTGTGCCAAGTTTGTGACAAATTGGATCACACAGCTGACATCTGCTTTTTTCGATATAACCCAAAACTTAACAAGCCCAAACAAACACAAAAGAAGGCTGAATTTGCCTATACGACTGCGACTCTTTAGCGTAAGGGATTTTCTCAAGTTTCTCAAAATCAGTCTACTCTTATGGCTAACTCAGTCATTGCCAATCTTGAGAATGTAGCTGACCCTAGTTGGCAGGCCGATAGTGGAGCATCAAAACATGTTACCACAAATCCTGGATATCTCACTGCCTCTACTGACTACAGAGGTAATAACAAAGTCGTAGTTGGAAATGGTAATATGCTACCTATATCTCGTGTAGGAGGTTCTTCAATTACTTCGAAATTTGGTCAATTATAGTTAAACGATGTTCTCTGTGGTCCAAGTATTGCTAAGTATTTAATCAGTGTCTCTCGACTAGCTAATGATAATAATGTTTTTGTGGAATTATATTTTGATTTTTGCATTGGTTAAGGACAAATTTTCAAGGGAGGAACTACTAAGAGGAAACCTTAGAAAGCTCTCTATCAGATGCACAAACCCAGCCAGTGGATAAATAAGAGTGGAGAAGCAGTGGAGGCAACTACTCCCTACTCGACTGATGATCGGTTTTTCTACTTATATCTTGTAGACTCCAAATATCTTTTCTCAATTTGTAAAAATAACCAAGTCTCTATCACATAGAAGGCTTGGTCATCCATCTTTGAAAGTTCTAACAAAGTGGTTGAGTGTTGTAACTTGAAGGTTCCAGCTAATGAAATAGTTGAGTTTTGTGAATCATGTCAATTTGGGAAAGCTCAGTCTTCCTTTCTCAAATTCCAATTATCGTGCTTCTGGTTCTTTTGATTTAATTCATTCGGATGTCTGGGGACCAACTCCAATGTTATCAGCTGATGGTTACAAATATTATGTTCTTTTTGTTGATGACTATAGTCAATTTACTTGGTTATATCCTCTAAAACAAAAAAAGTGACACTATGTTTGCATTTAAAGAATTTCAAGCTATGGTTTAAGACTCATTCGGGGTATACAAATAGATGGGGGAGAGTATAAACCAATATCCAAATATGTAATCAGCTGGGAATTCAGACTCGGGTAACTTATCTATATACGTCTGCTCAAAATGGACAAGCAAAGAGAAAACAATGTCACATCGTTGAGTGTGGTCTCACACTTCTTGCACCAACATTTATGCCTCTAGGCCTACTGATGGTATTCATTTCAAAATGCTGTTTTACTTATTAATGGTCTACTTTGTACTGTTCTCCAGGATCAATCACCCATGGAAGTGTTGCTTCACAAGAATTTGGATGTTTCGGCCTAAGAGTATTTGGGTGCGCTTGTTAGCCCAATCTCAGGCCTTATCAAAAACATAAGTTTGGGTTCGACAATGAACAATGTGTTTTTCTTGGGCCAACTTCAATCCACAAAGGAGCTCGTTGTCTAATGGCCACGGGAAAGATTATCATCTCCAGGCATGTAACGTTTCTTGAAACACTTTTTCCTTTTAAATAAGGTTTTGGTCAAAGCCCAACTCAACATCCCTCCTAAGCAGTCCAATAACTTAGTTCCTTTATTCTACAATGGTTTGGACCTAATTTTGTCTCTCTTGTCCAAATAAATAGCCAGCCCACATCTCCTCAAAACTCATTGGCCTTCCCAAATCAAAGCCCGTTAACCTTGGTCCACAATCCACATCCCATCTTAATAATCCTAGGCCAAATCCAATTTATTTGGAAACAGTTAGCCTACTAATCCTTCTATAAGTCAAAATTAGGCCAGCCCACATACTCCAATTGTAGCTCGTAATCCAAGTCTCGAATTGACATCACCTAGTGATGTGCAAAATCTGCAAGTGCACGGGCCAAGTTACAGTATAAAACAGTTTAAGTTCGAGTATCGTATTCATTGGGGACTGAATATAATATATTCACCTATCTATTCAAGAATTTGATTGATTTTATCTAAGGATTCGAAATCGAGATTGGCTTTTGTATTTTAAAAGCAAGAAAAGAAAGTAAAAGCAAGTGAAACTTCAAGGGATAAGAGTGTTCTAGGGTGTTGATGTCATTAATTACTTCATGAAGTCCTGCTTTAGGTTTTCATGGAATTATGTGCAAACAATATGTTTAAGTCTAGAAACTAAATTTTGGATGATTTTCTCTAAAAAACAACCCTTTCTTATGCAATTTAATTGATTACTAATTTCTTGAAACTAAATTAAGAGCCATAGCATTAAGAATAGTTATCATCAACTTTCTTTAGTAACCTAACTATTTTCATGAAAGATAAGTAAAGACTCAAGACTATGGATCCAATTAAACATATAATCACTCAATCATATATTTAACCTAACACTTATTGATGATCAATCAATAAATAATAAAACACAAAAGTATTGAAAAACATATTATTCAACAACAACGATAGAAAACACTAAACCATAACTTAAATTCATAATTAAATCATCCAACACTCTAAAACTATGAGTTTAGCCAAACATAGTCATCAAATACATATTTTCATATGAGTTCTCAAGCATAAAAGTAAAAAGAAAAGAGAAACTTAGGAAGAAAAATTCTCGAATTGCTTCCTAGTTGTTGAATTCCTTCAATCTCCACTTGGTCGGCACTTGGAGATCTCGAACAGTCTTCAACTCCAACACTTTCCTCTCTTTTGATAGCAAATTCACACTCTTAGGCTTTCTTTTTCTCTCAATTTTTTGTGATTAGGGTTGCTGAGAACCTCTTAATGTATAGAAGTGGCCATCCAAATATTTTCCAAATTTGAAGATTTTTCAAAAACAGAAAGCTGGCACCGTGGCGCTTTTTGATAGCACAACGACACTGACCGACATAAAAGGGGGATTGCAGCGACGCTGTAAGGTAGTACCGCAACGTTGACCGTCATAGATGCCTAACCTAAAGCGCTGCGCTTACGCTTCCTTGATTTGCCAATTTTGATGCTCTCGGGTTTTTAGTGCTGAGGCAACGTCACACTAACACCGCGACATGCCCCGTTTTTAAGGTTTTTGCACTTTTTCTTCTATTTTTGGTCTGGTTTTAGCTCGGTTTGGTTCTTTTGGTCTTTGACACTTATTTTCTTCGTAATTACCTGAAAACCACTAGTAAATTACATCATATCTAATAAAAACATCCCTAAATCAGAGGAAAACGAAGCATTATTTAGGTGCTTTTCACCTAGCTCACCACCTAATATCCCTAATCCAACATCTCTTTCACCTAATTCCTTATCATTTTCTACCTCTAGCCAATGGTCTCTCCTTTGACTACTTCGACAACATCACCTTCTCCCGCACCTCATCCCATTGTCAATACTCATTCGATGGTAACCAGAGGAAAGGATGGAATCTTCTGTCCGAAAGTTTGGCTAGCGTCCACCATTGAAGACTGGTCTCTCCGAGAACCTACCAAAGTTAAAGATGCATTAGCAACTCTTGAGTGGAAACGTGCAATGAATGAGGAATTTAGTGCTCTCTGTAAAAACCGAACTTGGTCACTTGTTCCACCATCTTTGCAGTACAACATTGTGGGATGTAAATGGATTTTTCGGATAAAGAAAAACGTTGACGGTTCGGTGCAGAGACACAAGGCTCAACTTGTAGCTAAAGGCTTTCATCAAAGCCTAGGTGTCGATTTCTTTGAAACTTTTAGCGCAGTGGCAAAGTCCTCAACATCGTATCATTTTATTTCTGGCTGTTTCAAAATAAGTGGATTCCAAGGCAGATTGACTTAAACAATGCTTTCTTGAATGGGGTTTTGAAGGAGGATGTCTATATGGTGCAACCTCTTGGATATGAAGATTCTCAACGACTGGATCATGTTTGTAAGCTTCATAAAGCTATCTACGAACTCAAGCAATCACCTCGTGCCAGGAATGATGAACTTAGGGACCTAATTTAGTCTGGCTTCTCTTACAGTCGGTTAGATACTTCTCTATTTTATTTCCGACTAGGAACATCTGTCATCTTGCTGCTTGTATATGTGATGACCTTATAAACACTGGAAATAATGCTCAATTGATTTTTTGACTCATTTCATGCTTCAATGAAAAGTTTGAATTTTTTTTTTCTAGGAAGTCAAATTACCTATATTCCAAATGGGATTCACCTTAATCAATCGAAGTACATATTTGATCACCTAGTGACGTTAAATCTGCAGAATCTAAAGCCCTGTCCCTCTTCAGCTGTCTTGGGAAAATCACTCTCTTTAGGATGGTACCCCTCTTATTGATCCTTTACTCTACAAAAGTACTATTGGTGCTCTCCAATATCTAACAAACACTCGACTGGATATAGCGTTCATAGTCAACAAGCTCAGTCAATTTCTGAAAGCGCCTACTAATATCTCGTTGGACTGCTATAAATGAGTACTAAGTACCTGAAAGGGACTTCTAAACATGGCTTACTGATACAACGAGGTAACACAATCTTGTTTACAGCCTTTTCTGATGCTGACTGAGCTGCCAGTGTAGATGACCAGAAGTCATTTGCTGCTGACTGCATATTTCTTGGTTCCTCTTTGATATCGTGGGCATCCAAGAAACAAATGGTTGTTGCCAGATCCAATACCGAGTCCAAATACAGGGCGATAGCTCAAGCTATTGCTGAAATTTCTTGGATAAGTAATCTACTTAATGAGATTGGCTCCCCTCTGTCTGATACACCCATTCTTTGGTGTGATAATATTGGTGCTGGTGCTCTTGCCACGAATCCAGTTTTTCATGCTAGAACAAAACACATTGAGATAGATGTGCATTACGATCGTGATCAAGTCCTTCAAGAACATTTTGCTGTTTGCTATGTTTCGTCTAGTGAGCAGTTAGCTGATCTCTTAACAAAACCTCTGTCCATACACAGTTTGTTTTTCTGAGGAGCGAACTAGGACTTCGTTTCTCTTCCCTCTCGTTTGAGGGGGATATCAAGCAACACAATCATCAGTGAAGTCAAATGGATGACTTAGATGATGACTCAAGAGGCACGTGGAAGCTGTTGTGGACACCAGACTTTTCTTCTCCCGAATTATATTGGGATCTTCTAGAAGAGTTTTCTTTTATTCTTTTGTTATTACTTCTCCTATCATTTCTTGCCACATGTATATTATGATTCTTCCTTTATTATTTTGTAAGCTGCCAAATCCTCTGAAAGTGTGTATATTCGGCCTCCCTGTATTGTAAATCATTAATTCAATTTGTGAAAAAATCTCAAGAATATCAAATACTGAATTTCTCTTATCTCTCTGCTTTTGAAATATTGATTCTACTTTCGTGATTTGTGGTTTGTTCTTTTCTTGTTTTCCACAATTTTACTTATTCCACGTAACTGTACGTGTTTTTAGGTATTATACCGGTTTTCCAAAAGATCTTGGGCCTTCCAGGGTCATACATTTTACATCTGAACGTGAGTTTGTCCAGCTCCTTCATGAAGGCTATCCGGTTGTTGTTGCTTTTACGGTTAGGTACGTGAATGTTGTGTGTATTATCTATAGCCTTCCTTTCGTTCTCTAGTTTTGACTGCTCATGTTTAATTCTATAGAGGTAACTACACAAAGCATCTTGACAAAGTATTGGAGGAAGCTGCTGTTGAGTTTTATCCGAATGTTAGATTTATGCGAGTAAGTCATTCTCTTGTGACAGGAGTACCGGCATGTCATGATATATTGACGTTTTCTTTTTCTCATCTTTTAACAGTTTCATTTCTTTTGAAGTCTAATTAAGCTAAAACTTCTATAACGTTTTGTTGTTTTACTCTAATTTTTTTAATTATATTAACCACGTTTTTGATCGTTTGCATTGGTTTTTTCTTTTCTTCACTTATTTATTTTGTTTTATTCAGAGATTAAAATAGTAATAAAAAGAAACTTGCACTCTATTTTTCTTGTATGACATGTCTCTAGAGCATGCTTGTGTCTGGTGGTACGTGTCAAACTCCGCTCCCTCTAAATTGATCTCCCATCTGAAGTGAATTGTTTCTGCTTCTTGGCTGCTTAAAACCCTTTTTTTTTTTTTTTTTTAAAAAGAAAAAAAAAGAAAAGAAATGTTTTCCGAAAATTATGACAAAATGACTTGCTTTGTTTTGTTTTTTGTTTTTTGTTTTTTTTTTTTTCCTTTTGAAGGACAAAAGTTAATGTTATTGTGCATATTGGAATCACCATGCATAAATTTGTGATTTTAGAATGAATAACAAATTCATATTCTCTTAAAAACAGATCACTCGTGAGAACACACTTGAAAGAAAATGATCTTTTAAAAAAATTTCTATCCAAATACTTTTTACCAAACTTCTACTTTACGAATAGAATTTTCTTTTGAACGGTTTCTTGACAACCGTAAGGCTTTCTCAGTACAAGGTATCCATATAAATTCCTTAGTCTCCTTTAAGGAAATATTTTCATATGCCAAAGGTTGTTTTCTTAGTTCCATTGTAACAAGTCCTTTTATCATCATGCTTCTGTGATTCATGGCTTTAGTCATTTGTTCGGGCCAATGGACGATATCATAATAGCCACTGCTTTTTTTGTATTTACGTTTCTCTGACTTCGAGCTCATGTTTAAATGCTAGGTTGAGTGCTCAAAGTATCCTGGTTTCTGCATTTCACGGCAGAGGAAGGAATACCCATTTATCGAGATGTTTCATAGCCCACAACAAGTAGGTCCGCCGTCCGATTGTGTTTGGTCTTGGTTTTATATCCAGTATAACCGTATATGATTTTGTTACCAATTCTTGATTTCTGGCAAATAAGCTCTTACATCTTCGGTTATGTTGTGTTTGCTTTTGTCAATGCTGCATACAATTTAACTTGAACATTTGTTGGCCGTAAAATGTGATAATGTATTATATACATGAAACAGACGGAAGTATATTCGTATTGACAAACGAGCTTTGGGAAACGTGTAAAATATGATGATGTAGGCAGTCATTAGTCTTTCTTGCCTTGATGGTTGATTTATGATATTTTTGCTTTTGGTGCAAATATTTATCTGACGACCTTACTTGAACAAGATCTATTTCTATTGGTTGTAGGTTGTACAACTATGCTTTTGAGTTTTAAGGTGCAAACATATCTCTGAATTACTTAGGTTTGAAGCTCCTAATTGTTATCGCGTCTGATTGTATTCATTTTATTGGGAAAGGCAGTGAAAATTTCTTGCGTTTTCACATTTTGTTTTGTCCGAAGTATCGAAGAAACTTTTTTGTTTGTCTTTTTTGTGTTTGGTAAAAGCTGTGGTCTCCATAAAACTTCTTTTCATGTTTATATTCAGAACGGAACAGGTGGCTTTAATCCAACGTTATTGTGCTTGCATTTCATTTCATGCAAGCACAGCGAAACAGGTAGTGGAACAATACTGAACATTGGTAGTTTTATGCTCAATAACATATTGACTGTTTTTGATATAGAAGATGCATTTGTCCCATTTTTACATTGTTTTTACAATAAAAAACATTGTATTGCAATCAACAAGCAGATGGGAGATAAGGGTTTAATTGCAAGCAAACTCTATCAGTATTGGTAAATATTAGAGAAATACTGGTGGGGCTTTCGATCCAATTACCGTCAGAAACTACTTATCTATATCTTAGAAGAACACATGGTTACCTTACCATTATCATTCTCAGTCAATTTATTAATGGTTTAAACATAATAATTTCTGTGCAGGCATCTAACCAGGGAAAGGTTTCTGATTCTAACATTACAAAATACTCGGTGAAGGTTCTTCCTGTAAGTTTTCAAGCTTTGTTAACCTAAGCATAGTCAATTTATCAATTCATTTCTCATTGTTGATGCTTTCACATATGGTGATTTAACATTCTCGATTCTCCAGAACATTTCCCCTTCTTCCATCCCATCCCAGCACATTAACAGAAGTTCATGTAAAGAACTAAACATTCGATTTGGATGTCCTTTTTAAATTCTCAGTTTTTTCGCCGGAATTTGTTAACATAAGTTACCAGTGAACGTATGGATTGGCTTTTGACCTGACCTAACAAAGTTTCCTCTGCCATAAATTTTTGCAGAAAGCTAAGCTTCTAATAGTAAATGGGATCCTGTACTGGCCTGTGTTTCTGTTTCATTGATTTGTTTTGTTTGTTCTTCTCATTTTTCCAGTTCAACTATGATCCCAGTGCCTATGGATTCAGAGAGTTTTTTAAGCGTCATGGGATATATGGTCGTTGAATCAAAAGTAAACTAACAGGTGGATAAAGAGCATAAAGCCTTTGTAATTTATCTGTGATTTGAACTGGTTTATGCCGTACATGGTGGAGGTGTAAACTCCGTAGATCTTTACGGCCGATGAAAAAGTAGATCTCATACCGTAGTATTTTATGTGTGGGAATTTATAATTACAAGGTACTCTACCTGCTCTCTTTGCCAGTCACGTTACATTGAAGATTTTGTTTTCTTTCCATTTTGATGTTTCTTTTTTCAACATGGCGTTTATCAACCACCAAAAACTATGAGGTTTCGACAGAACTCAAAAGGAAAAAAAAAAATTGTATTACCTTTCATAATTTAGCAAAAATATCTACCAGGATTATGACACTGGTAGCTCCCTTGAGCACTTTATCTTATGGTTTTCAGGTGTGCCATGTTTATATAGTATTCTGCAATACGAAATCTTGAATCATTGAAAATTTTGAACTAGCTACATGTTTGGTTTTCATGGTTGAGTTTGTATAATTAGTATCAGAAATATATATGTTTTTAGGGATGTTTTCAAAAATAGAAAAACTGTTGAGAATAATTAAAAAAGTAGCAAAATTTTAATAAACCGCGATAGATTTAGATAGACATTTATGACTTTAACACACATAGATATTCATCTGCAGGTAAAATTTTGCTATATTTATAAATAGTTTTATATTTTTTCTATATATAATAATAATTTATTTATTTATTTATCATAACTTTTTATGAGAAAAGTGACAATTAATTAATTTTTTTTTTTTTTTTTTATGGCGTGATCCTAAATGTTAAATTTTTATATAAGATTTTCCGTATATTTTCCCTTCAAAGTAACATGCAAATGAAAAAAAAAAAAGAAGAAACTCAAAATTCAATCTTCAATGCAAGTAATGCGTTTGAATCACTCGATTATTAATTACAGGTAAATGCTAGTAAAATACACTTGGGGGAATTTTAGGAAATTTGAGTGTTTAACGTATGGATGAGACGTGTCCAAGTCAACCACGTTTTTGTTTCTCCAAGCTGTGTTCTTATCTGACCAGTTACCATAATTTAAAAACGGTATTTAACGGAGTGCGGAACGGGGCACCTTTTACTCCTTGTTCCTTCTAGCATTCTCTCCCACCGGCCACCATAAGCGTAGGATGCAGTTGCTCAGATTTTCAAGAAATGCGACGTAGAGATTTGAGCTCAGTTCTGAGCTGCGAAGGTGAAACGGATGTCCTTCCCTTTCCAATTCCTTATGCCTTTTCCACATATTAACGAGTAGATTTCTCTGTTTTCCTTTTGTTTTCTCGTCCATTGTTCGTGCATAATTAGCGACTTGACGGAGTCTTCATCATCGTGGACTTTTGTTTTCCCGCTTTTATCGTTGATTCTGTGACAACCACTTCTAGCTGACTCAGATGTGCTGATATTCTGGCCAGTTTTTACCTCTCATTCTTACTTAGCCCACCTGAATCTCTACATCCTGTATCTTTTATCTTTAATTTAGAATCAAAGTTTGCAACCCCGAAACTGATCTCCTCTCCCGAAAGTCTGGGAATCTCGAAATCCATGGCATAAGGTGATGCGATGGACCGAAATTTTAGTCTAGTATGCTGAGAGGCATGTATTTATGAAGTAAATTTGACGTTGAAAGAATTCCAGAGGGGGAGAAAAGGAAACCAAATTGATCTGAAATCAGGTGTGCTCCAGGATCTTACTAGACAGCCAGTGATGACGAAAACAAGTATAGAAGTCTCCAAGAATGAGCGGAATGATGTTCTCGAGGCATTAAGTCCTGCAATTTCTAATTTTCTTGGGCAGCTTTCTCAGAAAGTTCAAAATTCTCTCAAGGTTTGTCATCTTTTATGAGATATTATAATTCTTAGAAGTTTACCCTCTCTTTGCAATCCTGAAAGTATAAGAACTTTAGAAGTTCTTGCTTTCATTTGGAACGAATATATATATATATATATATATATATATATATATATATATATATATTTTAAAATGTCGGTTTCACAGAAATAAATGGAGAGAAAATGATGAATTCTGGAAATTTTAGACTGAATAAAAATTATTTTTACATAGAAGTTGGCCTGAAAACAAAAAGGCAATTCATTACCAAACCTATTGTTGAAAGTTTACTCTTTCCCGCTCTGTTATCAATTTATTTATTTATTTTTGGTTGCAGCTTCAGCTTAAGAGATTGGCAAATGACGGTCAGAAGTTAACGTCAATGACAATGAACCCTTTCACAAAAGGGGAGAGGAAGGGATCTTCTACATCCTGGGAGCTTGATGTGGAGAAGCAACTGCAGGCATGGAGACAGAACCCTTCATGGACTGATAAACCTCCAGAAATAAAGGTGCGCAATATCAAGATACAAGGACATGCTTTCCATTTCAGACATGATTGAACAAGAAAATTGCACAGCCAATCAAGTGTTATGAGTGGTGAATCTATAATTGGCGCGGGTAGGGGGATGAATTTTATTCTTTTAAGCACTCAATCTGCTTTAGTTAGGATTTCATTGAGTGACCATGACATATCGTCAATTACAGAACTCAAGTTTTAAAGCGTCACGTTTTCTTCCTGTAACTCTGTAAGTCCCATTCTTTAAAAAATAAACCCTGGCGCCTTTCATCTTTATTTTTACATTTGATTCAGTAAGGATGAAGTCTGTTGCACCTAAATTTCTGCTTTAATCTTTTAAGCTATTGATATGGATTTTAGCTAAAGATGAAAAAGCTGTCCGGTTCATTTCTAAATCATAGATTTCAAATATTGACTTATGGATTTTACAAGTTAAATTATTGAATTCATGAATTGCTAAGTAAAGTTACAATAGTTCACTGCATGCGTGCCTATTTTCAACATAAATGTGATCGATGTAAAAAACTAAAAGTTCAAGGATATAGTCAAAATTGTAATAAAAAGATAAAATCTGAAAAATCTGATTGATGGAAGACGTAACACGAAGTTTTTCCCAGAGTTCAATGGTAAATAAGCACATGGTTTCTGTATTCAGGCCTTTTGAAAGTCAAGTTAAATGTATGCATTTCGTAGTAGTTGCTTATAAATACTTCTGAAAACTTAAGCTCGAAGATTCATTGTAAGTGGCAGTTAGTAACAAATATATTAGGTGCCAGTGTAAGCTATTTCTTACAAGAGAAATATACCGATGCTGATTGAGTTTAAATGAGACTTTTTGCAGGTCAGTGTACCAAAAGATACCCTAAGCAGACTCAATGTAAAAGTTGATGTTGGTTTGCCACCAGACGCTGTCTATAATATTGTGACAGACCCTGATAACAAGAGAGTCTTCAAGAATATTAAAGTAAGTGATTTCTTTTTATTTCATTTCCACGCTTTTCCCTCCTGGCTATTAGTCACTTTCATTTCATTCAATATTTATTAATGGACAGAATCCATCAGAATGGATCAAGTATTTATACCATGTTTCTTTAATACACATCAAAACAATGTTTGCTTGATAAGTGTAATTGTCATTGCGCTGTTGCAATAACCAACCACTGATGTCATCATGTCATGGAAGTGAGGGTATTTCTTCTGGCGTGTTGAATTTTAGGATTGGTTGGGGAAAAGAAGTAAATTCGGAATGCAGTTCGGAAGATTTTGTGGTTTGGTAACTTACCTAAAAGAGATGCTAGTTTACCATATCGTCTTTTAGAAAAGATAACTTCATCTTTTGTGGTTGTTTATCTTAATTACCTTGATTTATGAAATTGTCTTCATAAAATATTTAACTACACTATTTATAAACCACAAAACAAAAGAAGAAATACAAGCGATAGGCTATAGGTGGCTTTTGATGAACACTCCAAAAGATCGTCCGTGCTATACAAAATCACAAAAACTATTTTGGAATTTCACAAAAAAACTCTGGTTTCTGTCTATTTAGATAAGAGCAGAAATATAAATAAACATCAGCTACAGTTCTGCATCTTGCTGCAACTGTACCATCTGCTGAGTTTAGAAGATTAATGTTCGTTTCAGGAGGTAATATCCCGACGGGTGTTGATCGATGAAGGTTCAAGGCAAGTGGTTGAGCTGGAGCAAGCAGCTTTGTGGAGATTTCTTTGGTGGTCAGGGACCATTTCAGTCCATGTTCTAGTAGATCAAAACAGAGCAGATCACTCAGTAAGCACTTGACACGACCTTTTGCTCATTACCTTTCAGAAGAATAAGCATATCGTTTCATGGACATTTTATAGGAAGAAAGCAGATTCTTGATTTTATAGTATGTATGAATCACATATTTGTTCACTTTTCGGGAGTTCCTTTATTTGAACATTTGCTAGTTCAATATGTGATATTAATGCTCCAACTTGAAGATTTTATCCAACGCATCGATACACAAACAGGAATACTACTTTGTGGTCATATCTTGTTGTGACTTAGTCGATGATCATCGGCCTCACAATGAAAGATTGATGAGCAAAAATTTCTTGATTTTAATTATCAATTCAATGTTGTTAGATGAAATTCAAGCAACTGAAGGCTGGATTTATGAAGAGATTTGAAGGCTGCTGGAGAGTGGAGCCTCTATTTGTTGATGAAAGAATGTGCTTCCCACTAAAACCAAAGAGCTTGGGAGATTATGATGCTTGCACAATGGGCAAGGGAAGAATAGGGTCAAGGGTGAGCCTGGAACAGCTGATTCAGCCTGCTATTGTTCCACCACCGCCCATCTCCTGGTATCTACGTGGAATTACGACGCGGACCACTGAGATGCTCATTCTTGATCTGCTTGCTGAGGCCGAAAGGATAAGGGGAGATGTGAAAGGTGAAGTTTTGAACAAGGAGCTTGAAATTTCTCAGGGAATGTGTGACAGAAACTTATTAGATAGCGTTCTTGATATTAAAGAAAGATGGGCAATGCATAGGAGAAATGCGAGGCAATGTCGTGGGACAAGGAGGCTCCCTGCGGCTAAATGAATAACCTCCTTTAAAGCACATAGTATGCATCACACTGATTTTCATACTTTTCCATCTATTCATCACAAGGAGATTACCCACACATCTCTATTGTCATTGATGTCTGCACATTTGTGTTTTCCCTCCAAACAATTGGCATCCTATATTAATAGAAAATATTTAGTCAGTGAATGTTAAGAGAATTATTATGCACTACAAAATTAGTACAACGAATTTCGAGTAATTTGAAAAGTAAAATCACATGTGATAACAAATTAAGCTGTAGTAATTAATAACTATATTATAGTTAAAATAAAATTAAACATTATTTCGATAACATTTTTCATATTATCTTCACAGTCCCGTTCTCTATAGAGAGAGGGAAAAGAAAAAAAAAACACAAGTTGGTTTTGCAAGAGCGCGAATCTGAGCTGAGATCTAGGACTAGCTCTCTCTCAAAAACAACAATATTATTAATAAAAAGATATGGAATTAGCAAACATGGAGCGGATTGGGCCCTCGTTACGAATAGGAAACTTTTGTTTGTGGGCCGCGCCCAACTAGAATCGGATAAAACTGAGATTTGAATTGGAAGCACTAAGCAGGGGTTCATGTTTTATTTACGGGAGCGCGGGAGTTGGTTTTAGTATTCTCTCAAAGCTGCAATCATGGAATTTGCTTCTCTTCAAGATCTCTACCAACATGTAAGTTCAATCTTGTGGAACCGAGACCGATTCTCTTTATCTTCTTTTCTTCTTTTCCCCCAGAGATTCAAAGCATGAGAGAGATTTTAAAGAAACATCGTCCTGAGCTTGATTAGTGCAGCTAATTTCTTCGGCAATGCGGAGGTGCATCTGTTCCGAACGACTTTGCAGGCTCTCAGTTCTTCTGCAACGCTCTCCCGCTTCCGATCCTCCACTTGTTTGTATTTCCAGTAAGTTATCTCCCACGCTCTTTCTCACCGGCGATTCTGGAAATATTTCGTAATCTCGTTAAGTCCTTTTCAATTTTGGTTTATCACACATTTTCACGACTCTGTTCTCAGTTCGTCACGTTTGTTTCAACGAATTTGAAAGAAGCACCAAAGCTTGAAAAATTACAACAAAAACTTGAAACAGAGTAATATTCTTGATTATTTATTTATTATTATTTTTAAATGTAGTTTCAGATACCGGCATTGGAAGCTGCATACAGGAGTTTCAGGATTTGAAGTGCCCCGTTGAAGGTATCCTTGCCGAAACGTGGGGTGAGTAATTGACTCTTGCTCCTCTGGCACTCTTGCAGCATTTGATGAATAGTAAAGTGCTTTGATTAATACCTCTACATTATTTAACTATCGTTCGTGTTAATGTTTTATTGATTTCTTAACCTGTGTTATTCAACACAGTAGCTCATGTATATCAGTAGACATCTTTATTTTATTCCTGAGTATGCGCAACTTCTCTTACCGTTAGCTGCATCTCGACCTATAAGGCAACGCGTGCATGCATACATTGTTTAACAAACGATTCTTCATATTTTCTCCTTAGTCAACTAAGCTAAGCTGAGGCTTTTCTCAATAACCATCGTCCTCTCAAAAAGCTGCATTCAGCAAATCATACTTCATCAAAATTTTGTTTGTTTCCTGCAGTTATCTCGGCTATATATATATATATATATATATCTTCACGTGAAGTCATTTAAATACTCTGCACTAGGGGTTGTTATGTGGATTAATATATTTCCGGTATTTTATGCAGACGGAGTTGTTTATGTGAGAACTACCAGTAAGTTCCATTTTCTCAAAATTACTTTAGTTTGAGTTAATGACCCGGGATAGAATGAAATTGACATCTGCATCAACTTCTCCAAGGAAGAGTCGATAGCTGTATCCTAGAATTAGAGATCCCTTCCTAATCATTTATCAACACTTTCTGTACTTTTTTACTGTATATGGAATTTTATTTCACTTCCTAAGTGCACAGCAGCATAGGTGTAGGATAATTTCAGTGGGAACGGATGATTAAGAAAACAAGATGGAATTCTAAATTTATGGAAAAAAAATTGATTTATCAACAATTTGCCAGCCCTTCTAGCATATTATTATACAATTTGAGTTGTTTTGCTCCATAAAGTTGTACTCTGTTTTTTTAAATCTTGTGCCAATTGTACCTATACTAATGGCCCTGTTGAGATTGCAGATATTTTTGATACCAAGATAAGTTGCTATCAGTTGAATCTGAAAGAGAATGTCAGTACCAGGAAGCCAATTTGGCTACCTTCAAACATTAAGCATGGTGTGAAATTCAGGTATGAAACCGTTTACCTCTTTGGTCATTTCTGTTTATTTTTATTTGGATTAGGTAGTAATCAGACCTTTTTTAACAAATTAATTAGTGGAACCGAAGTGTGCTTGTCTGTTTATGAAAGTGTTGATGTTTTGCTGGCGGAGATGAACTGCTTCTTTCAGAAGGTCTCGTTCTTCTTTATTGTTGAAACCATTACAAATTACTATCTTAGGAAAACATTTGAATGGATCTTGACTATTTTGTTTGCAGTATGCCTGCTATTTTACTGCTTCAATATTTTTCACATGTCTTCTCTTCCTTGTCACCTTCGCTGGAATAATATGGTTTTAGTTGCTGTTTGCACAAAATGAACAAGTCAATATGCACAATGCTTCCATGTGGAGCACTGCCCAGTTGCAATTAGCTAAAGTGCCTCTTTATACAAAACAGAATGAATCGGTCCTTAGATGAAATATCAAGTTTGGAGTCATGGGTAATTATTATCAAAAGAAAATCACACCAAATCATACCCATAAATTATTGCTTTAATCTTGTGCTTATTTCATGCCTTAAATTATAGATTTTGTTGATGTATAATTGTTGTAATTGTTGCTGTAATTCTGCATTATTTATTAGTGAAGTTTATCACTCTTGTATATGAAAAGGACCACAATGGTCTAAATATCACACCAAGGAAAATGCTTTCAATTATCAATTATTTCTCTATTTGTTCATGGTATCAGAGCTCTCTCATATATAAAATTCCAATTTTTTCCCCTTGTACGTTCCTATCCTTCCAACTTCAATGGACACTGAATCCACCAATAATAAACCTTCTACTACCATACCCAATACCTCCAACATCTCTGCTTCATCAACAACTCTTTCAAGCCATGCACCTGCAATCACTTCACCACTTTTCCTCTTGTCCAACATTTGCAACTTGGTGCCTCTCAGATTGGATTCAACCAACTACGTTCTCTGGAAGTATCAAGTTTCCTCAATTTTGAAAGCTCATTCTCTATTTGGGCATATTGACGAATCTCTTCCTCCACCCTCCAAATTCATTTGTTCATCAACTGGGATCAATACCACAGAGGTTAGTTCTGAATATCTTCAATGGATTTCCATAGATCAAGCTCTCATTGCCTTAATCAATGCAACCTTATCATCATCTGGTCTTGCCCATGTTGTTGGCTCTGAATCTTCAAAGGATCTCTGTTTTTCTTTAGAAAAACAGTATTCTTCAAATACTCGATCTAATATACTCGATTTACGATCTGCATTATATACTATAAAAAACCTTTCTTCTGAATCCATTGAGAAATACAGTTGCTTAATTAAGGAATTAGTTGATAAGCTTGCTGCAGCTTCTGTTTCTATTGAGGATGAAGAAATTTTAGTTCATAACTTGAATGGCTTACCATCCGAACTCAATGCTTTTTGGACATCCATACGGACTCGAAGTGGATCTATATCTCTGGAGGAGCTCCATACATTGTTCGATGCTGAAGAAAAGACAATCCAAAAAAATACGCATGTTGAACCACACCCACTGCGATGGTTGCGTTCAAACACTCCCCTCACAGAGCCCTAATTCACGTGGAAGAGGATGAGCCAAAGTGGAAGAGGATTTGCAAATCACTTTCCTAATTCACATAGACCCATGAATAATGGGCCTCTCTTCAACATGCGTGGATCCAACCCAATTTCACTTCCTTTTTCTCCAATTGGATCAGATACCCCAATTCCATTTAACTCCCGTGGCATTTTGGGTTCAAGTCATGGGTCAGGCTCTAATTTTGGGTCAGATGGTGCTCTCGGGTCTCAACGTACTGGAGGGCAAATTTTTGGCCAAATATGCTCCAAATCTAGTCATGGAGCACTTGATTGCTACCAAAGAATGAATTTACCAAGGACACCATCCACCATCTCAATTGGCTGCTATGGCAGTTAATTCTACGAACACCCAATCTTCTGCTAAAAACTCTAATGGTTTTTGGCTATCTGATAGTGGTTGTAACATTCATATGACTAACAGCTTGGCAAATCTCAATTTATCCAACAATTATAATGGTGACGAATCTATCATAGTGGGTAATGGTCAACCTATAAATATTCAACATACTGGTAGTGTACATTTTCTACCTCTTCTCATACCTTTAATTTTTCCAAAATACTTCATGCTCCAGATCTTGCGGCTAATCTCTTATCCGTTCATAAATTTTGTCTTGATAATGATTGCATTTTTCTTTTTGACACTAACTGGTTCCTCATATAGGATAAAGTCTCTGGCAAAACCTTATACAAAGGCTCTAGTATCAATTGCCTCTATCCTATTCCAAGTCCATCTGCTTTATCTTCTTCTAGTTTGCAACCCAAAAATTACATTTTCTTGCAAAAAAAGGAGTGTCCTCTATGGCATTATTGGTTTGGACATCCTGCTTCAAAATTTTTGAAGTCTAGTTTGTCGCGTTTTGGTCTTTCTTTATCTTCTTTTATTTCTACCTGCGAATGCATCAGTTGTTTGCTAAAATGTCTAAGCTATCTTTCCCTATGTCTCTATCTTCTTCTCTCACACCTGTTGATCTTATTCACAGTGATGTATAAGGTCCATCTCCCATTACTTCTTTGAATGGATATCACTATTATGTTAGTTTTTATTGACAATTTTAGCAAATTTACTTAGCTTTTTCCTCACTTATAAATCTAATGTGATGAAAATTATACGTAAGTTTGTCCCTTTTGTTGAAAATTTTCTTTCTGAGAAACTTAAAATATTTTGTTCTGATGGTGGTGAATTTTGTAATACTATTGTACTGTTTTTTTTTTTTTTTACTCTAAAGGCATTTTACATTAAAAAACGTGTCTCTATACTCCTAAATAAAATGGTGTTGCTGAATGTAAACATCGTCACATTGTTGAAACTGCCATGTCATTACTTTTTCATTCTTCCATTCCTTTGGAATTTTGGCCCTATGCCTTTTCAACTGCTGTTTTTCTAATAAATCGAATGTCATCTTCTTCTCTTAATATGTTATCTTCCAAAAACTCTTTGGTTACCCTCCTGATTTGCATCATTTAAAAGCTTTTGGGTGTGCATGTTATCCTTTGTTAAAACCATACATCAAACATAAACTAGAACCCAAAACCACTCAACACACTTTTCTTGGCTATACTCTTGATTTCAAAGGGTACATATTTTATAATCCTCTCACTAAAAGGTTCATCATTTCTTGACATGTCATGTTCAATGAAACTATTTTTCCCTTTTCCCAATCGGACTCTCCCAATACATCCTCTTCCAACTCTACATAGACACAATTCCTTTACTCACTCTTTTAAATCTTTCTCAAAACGTATCTCTCAATAACATACCAACTACTACTCCAACTCCATCTATCCATCCCACTGTGGACATTAATTTTTCTTTATATATGAATATTGATGCTTCTTGTCAGTCTTTGAATGTTACACCTTCTACAGATTCGCCATCACCAAATGAGACAAGAGACATTGCTCCACCCATTGTAAATTCAGTTTCACATACAAATCTCAATACTCACTTGATGCAAACACGGGGTAAATCTGACATTTTCAAACCAAAGGCATTTCTCCCTACATTGGCAACATCTACTCCCACTTTATATACTGAGGCCTCATAATTTCCTATAGGGAGATCTGCCATGTGTGAGGAATTTAATGCCCTTGAAGAACAAGGTACATGGTCTTTAGTACCTCATTTACCTTCTATGGATGTTGTAGGTTGTAAATGGGTGTTTCGAACAAAATGTGACACTGTCAGCTCTATTGCTCGATATGAAGCTCGATTAGTTGCCAAAGGTTACTATCAAGTTGAAGGCTTTGATTTTGAAGAAACCTTTGGCCCAGTTGTGAAGAAGCCAACAATCCGTGCTATACTTGCTCTTGCAGCTCAATATCAATGGCCATTACCTCAGACATAAAAAATGTCTTTCTTCATGAACACTTAAAGGAGAAAGTTTATATGTCCCAACCTCCGGGCTTTTTGAATAAATCTTGCCTTACTCATGTTTGTCTTTTTCATAGAAGTTTTTATGGTCTTAAATAGGCTCTTCGGGCTTGGTTTAATCATTTTACATCCGACTTATTTTACTTTGGGATTTGTTGCTTCCGCTGCTGCCTCATCCTTATTCATTTGTTCTATTGGTTCTTCATTAACCTACTTGTTACTTTATATGGATGATATCATTGTTACAAGTTTTGACTACTCTTCCATCTCTATATTGAAGAGCCAATTGGCAATTGAATTTCAGATTTCAGATCTTGGCCCATTAAAATACTTTCTTGGCTTGGAAGTCCATTCTTCAACTGATGGTATTTTTGTCTATCAAGCAAAGTACCTTACTGATCTGCTACACACTTCAGGAATGTCTGCTGCTAAGTCATGCTCATCTCCTATGTCCACCTCTGTTGATCTATGCATCTGGCCCATTATTCAAGGATGCCACCCTCTATCGTCAGCTAGTTGGCTCACTCCGATATCTCACATTTACGCAAACTGATATCGCCTTGGCAGTCAATCAAGTTAGCCAATTTATGCATCGTCCAACTTTTGTTCATTTCTTTGCTGTCAAGCATATCCTACGGTACCTTTGTGGATCTAAGCAACTTGGTGTTATGTAATGTCGAGGTAATTTGTCTCTAATAGCATTTTGTGACTCTGATTGGGCTGGAGATACATCTGATCATCATTCAACTTTTGGCTATATTGCTTTTCTTGGGTCCAATCCAATATCTTGGTCTTCCAAAAAGCAACCAATTGTTTCACGCTCATCTACAAAAGCGGAATATTGTTCTCTTGCAACCACCACCATTGACCTTTATTGGATACGACAACTTCTTCACGACCTTCATGTTCCTTTGACTGCCCTTCCAACATTATGGCATGATAATATATCTGCCATCTCCTTAGAAAACAATCCTGTCTTTCATGCTCGAACGAAACACATTGAAATTGACTATCACTTTCTCCGAGAAAGGTTGTTTGCAAAGATATTTCTATCTGCTTTGTATCTTCCAAAGATCAACTGGCAGATCTCCTTACCAAACCACTCTCCCCACAAACATTCCTATCTCTACGTGACAAACTTCTGACTTATTTCCAGTCTTCAGTTTGCGGGCGGATATTAGAAGAAAATCACACCAAATCATACCCATAAATTATTGCTTTAATTATATTGTAGGTTTCATTGATGTATAATTGCTGTAATTCTGCATTATTTATTAGTGAAGATTGTCACTCTTGTATATAAAAGGACCACAATGGTCTAAATGTCACATCAAGGAAAACACTTCCAATTATCAATTATTTCTCTATTTGTTCAATTATAATTATGAACTACTGCTATTGCACTCTTCCTATCCTGGACTGTAACTGTGACCATTACTCAAACCACTTGATGGCCAGCCTTTACCCATAGTTTCTTAAGGATAATTGTAAGGGCATTCTTATGCAGTCAAACCAATAAAATGGAAATGAAGTGTTTGTTTGTCTGACTTTCTTTTAAACATTAAAAACAACATGGTGGGTTCAATGAAATAGAAAGTGAAAGTGAAAACGAAGCTTTCACTGAAAAGGTATTCTTTGCTCTTTAAAGTTGTACAATTGAAGTTTACGGGGGTTTTAGGATACTCTGCTATATTCTTAAAACATGCAATGCATTCTTGTATCTCATTTTAGGGATATAATTTCAAGAGACCGAAGCAAGGAGATCGGTTTTGTCATTACCTTGCTTGTGATGCGCCTAATTAGTCGTTAGTGTAGATCTCTTGAAAGCCCATACGGGATAAATTAATTTTTTCAGTAGAGTAGAGTTCAAATTTTGTTCTGAATTCTTAACTTTTTATGATTTATTATACCATTGATATTGAGGAGCTTTAAAATCATCTCAAATCAACACCTCTGGTGTTTCAACTGCAAGGTGTTTTCCTTTATTGAATTATAGTCACATATCTTACTTGGGTGTGTCCCACTTTATTTTGCAGATTCTCATTCTAAAAGTTCCAGTAAGTTGAACTCGCTGCTCTTTATCTGACTTTTGATCTGTGTATTTTTAATTAGGCTTGATTTTGTCAATATAATCTCTCTCATACTGTTATATACTCAGTCTTGCATGACTTGGCAAAGGCATCGTGTTAGGAATGAAAGATAAATGTATCATGTACAAAAAATATGCATCCAGAAACCTGAACTGATCAAATAATCTACATGAATATATATATTTCAAATTACCTTACTTTCTATGGCGATGGTTTAGCTCTAAAGGAACTCATAAGCTTTTTGAATTTCACAAGAATATTGCAATGGAAGTTGTGGCCGACGGCCAGGATATCCCAGGGTCACGTAATGATGCTGTTTTCCTGGAAAACTTGCCCGCTAGTTCCTCTTTTACAGCCTCAACCCTTGATCATTTGAAATTGGGCCTTGAGGATTATGTATTAAAGCATGGATCTAGTTTGACGTGCGACTCTTGTTTCCCTAACAGGTGAGTTTGTCACTTCAATATGCTAGCTCGTTAGACTAAACTTCTCTGGTTTTGGGTGGTTATAAAGAAAATAAATAATCTCCTGATGAGATATGATGATACTTCGTTCCACATTTTTGCTAGGTTCAGGAGAACTTATCCCATCTCAGCACTTGCAGTTTAAATAATTTAGCTGATATAAAAATTAAAAGAAAAACAAAGCTGCTAAACTCCCCTAAAATGTGCATGTAATTGTTTTTTGTTATTTGTTCTTTTTCTTCCAAATTTCAAACTTTAAGGGATGATCTGAGGAGTGGGAGTGGAATGGTTTGTGAAGACAAGCATAAAACTACCAAACTGGTAGTGGAGGCAGCGGTTGTGATTAGTGAAATATCAAATTCGGCTAATAACTGCTTTGGAGCAAGATGCTCTGATACAGAGGTTGTTTGATCTATTACATCCCTTCCGTTCTTTGATGATTAGAACTCGGACTTAGCTTTGATTATTGCACATGGTTACGTAGGTTCTCTGTTTTAAAGATTTTGCCCCTTGTTCGATCTCTGAGGCATTTCTAAAGGCATTAACAGACATTGACTGGAAACGTTATGGCTTGACTTTGGAATGTGCCATCGATCAAAGAAGCCATGCACTATTAAAGTGGGGACCCACGCCCTTATCTTTTCATATTCATATTGCTGTCCACTGCCATCACAAGGTAATATTCTTAAGATCTTTATGTTTAAAGGTTAATAATGAACGACTATTTTTTTCTTCCCTAAAAAAATGAACGATTATTTTGATCGTTATTTTATACAGTATAAAATCCGTTTTCCGCTTTAGCTTATAGCCGAAGCCACACCATTGGTGCAGCAGACTCGGTTTGATAAAAAACTCATAAGAAAAGCAATTGAACTTGCACTGGACGACTTCAAGAATAAATATGCGGGATTTCTTCTCAGTGCCGATACTCTCAAGGTAGATCTATATTTCACGAATACTTTACACTTCTTTTCGCATGTGTACTTGTTTGCAGCAATTAAGTTGAACATTAAAAAGAGAAATCCACGTCATTTTAGGTGTTCATGATCAAGTCCTTGCATGTTTTTCATGAAGACTGTCTAGTAGGCTTCTCGTAAGAATTAAGTGCAGCTTCCTAATCTTGCTTTCATGTTCATCTTCAGATCAGTATGTTTGCCCCTGATCTTGCTAAAGCGATTGCTGGCCTAATTTCATACTCCAATGACATGGATTTCAAAAAAGAATGCCTTGCAATTCTTGGCCTGCAGCCTCACCAATCAGAAGGGGAAATTGTTGAAGAAACTATAAAGAATAAGATAATTTCAGCAATAGAGGTGAATGATCAAAGGCCACAAGGTATTAAAGAAGTCGCCCCTCTTCTGTTTGAAGATGGTCGCCGCAAATTACAGTTTGTGAATGACGAATGTTACAAAGGTGGTTTTGATCCAATGGATTTGTAAGTATAACCTTCGTATTGAATAAAAGTGAAATTGATAATTTTGATGGAACTTGCGAGATAAAACGAATTTCAGATGAGGAAGTGAGGGGGTTAAAGTTTGAATTACATCATCTCATTAAACACACAATCCCAGGTGAGTACACGAACAACCATTACAATATGACTGCAGACCGATACAAAGAAAGATCAATCCCTAAAAAAAGGTATGAAAGACTATTTCTCCGAAAGAAGAAAAAGTAGATAACATTCACCTCTGCATCCAGGATTGCCAGTCTACAGGACAACTCTTTTAACAGCTTTATGTCTGGATCACACACGACATTCCACACATTCGCGACTACCGCACAGGATTTCAAATTAATCGCAAGTCATTTACTTTTTTAGTGTTCTATATAATGCGTCAAGAGAGTATTTTACTTTATATTTATGAATAAACTTTTTAGGATAAAAAAATAATAAGATAAAAGTTATAACAGTGTTCAACTTTTAACCAATGTTCATGTTTCTTCAATTAGAAATATGAAATATAAATTCCTTTTTTAACTTTTATGATCTAAGTATTCATTTTTATTTTGAAGTATAGGTGACTAAAAAATTATAATGACTACATTCTCGAAAGACAGCACCTGCATTTCAATAAATAACTGAAACTCAGTCCAAATATAATTTTTTTTCTTTACTTTAACTATTCTTTAATTCTGGGTTAAATAGAAAATTAAATCCAGAACTTTTTAATTTTAGGTATTCAACTTTCAATTATGTGCCTAATAAGTATTTGACTTATTTAACATTTTATAAATTTTTAGTTTTGTTAACTTAAAAACTATTAGATATCCCATATCCCACAAATGTAAAAGAAGTTCAAGTCCTAATGACATGTGTCTCATTTATTTTTTACATTTAAAGATAATTTTGACTTTTCACATCAAATTTAACCTTATCCTTTTAAAAATTCATCCGTCTTTGTACCCCTAAAACTAATCCTATTTCTGGCAATTTCCCTATGAAATTTTTTACTGTTGGAGTCCTTTTGAACAATTTTCCTTGTCAACCACTCATTCACAGTGGGAATCGACGCATCCTAGACCCGACTGCGTAGTAGTTCAAGCACAGAAACTGGTCTTCCTGTTAATCTTGTTCCGGCGGGCATTATTAATCGAAGACCGGTGCCGATTTTGAGAGGCTGGGACTCGACAATTTTCAAATTGTTGCCGATATCGCACTGTTATTGGATTGGACAGCCACGATGGAGTACTGGTAAGTGGTAACCAAATTCGTAACTCTCTCAAACATCTGTTTTTTATGGAATTGATACTAAGGTGAAGAATTCGAATCGAATAACTCGATTCGGGGAAGAAAAGTTATTGCAAGTTGTGTTGACTTTCCAGCTTGAGTTTGACACTTAAAACAATTTTTCTGATTAGAGTTCTTTTTGACTAAAAGATTTCCTTCTAATGTGAATACGGATTATCTTCCCCTTAAGTTGTTAGTTTCTAGTTGACATGCTGACGTTTGTGTTTCATGGCTAATGCTATTTCAAGCACCCATAGAAGCCCTACTTTCAATTCGCAGGCTCTGCGATATCTCATCATTATTTTGATAGTTCATTTATATATGTCTAAAATTGCAGATCAGCTACTCATCATTTTATCCATATTTTCGATGGTTCAATTATATAGTTCGGCCAATGTTTTGATTTTGTAGACCATAATTGGTCGTAACCACCTTTATAGCATCTAGCACAATGAACATCTGCTTTTTGATTACTAACTATAAAGTTCGAGCTAAACATTGACTCCTATATACCATATTATTCAGAATCTCAGATATATTTAATCCTATATGGAAAGATTCCTGTGAACTAGATCTTCCCAGAATATATGCTTTATCTAACCATCTAGAAGTATAGAAAGGGGTCACAAATGCCGACCACACACGTAAACACTACTAAGAATCTAGTATTATACTCTAGGCTTAACAAGAATCATTTTCTTCATACTGAACTCTGTTGCTAGATGGCTTGCCAATCTGTAAGCATCCAATTGGAGGTGAAGTAGGAGTTCTCAGTTCTCCAAAAGTCTGCCAGCAGAAAGGATCATATAAGTGATAGCGCTCTTGCAGTGGTTTTAGCTCTATAGTAGTCAGTGTTACATCTGTACATGGTAGGTTGTCGCTACAGGCAAAGTGTACAGGCTTGACTGTGTAAGTCCCTCTGATTCTTTCATAATTGATTCCTGATAGAGCCACTGCTGAAGTCTGGTTGCTGCATTTGGCTTTATCACAATAAAATTGATCAATCACAATTGGTAATTGAACTTCAGACATTTGAATGTTTGAGAAGAGAACGTTCTGAACAGAGCCGGATCCACCCTGTAAAGATATCATTTGACATTGTATCAATACTCATGGATATTCAATACTTAGCATTATAGATGACTTCTGGGGCGTCCCAAATTTGAAAAAATGTGACCGTCCATGGAAGACTCATGTTAATTATGAATTTTGTTAAGGTATTTGATTTCAGCATATGAGTACCAAGAGGACAACAAAATTGAAATTATAACGCGTTGAAGGTTAAGAATAAGAGCCTATAAACCATCACGGGTTGGCCTAGTGGTAGTGGGAATATAAAAAAAAAGGCAAAGGGCTAAGGGATCATGGATTCAATCCATGGTGGCCACCTACCTAGAATTTAATATCCTATGAGTTTCCTTACCACCCAAATGTTGTAGGGTTAGGCAGATTGTCCTTTAAAAAAAAAAAAAAAAGAATAAGAGCCTATAAAAAAATTTTAAATAATTTTTGTTATGACCTATTATTAGAGCTTGTTCATTTGTTAGTGAGCACATGGTTTCCTTTTTAAACAGAAGTACCTGCCACGTTTTGATTCTAACACCATTCATCGTGTTATGCATTGTGACATCTCGGACAGTTATGTTCGAAACACAAGCTTTTGTATGGTCCTTTCCTAGACTTCCAATGCTGATTCCATGTCCTGGCCCGCAGTTCACATTGTGTATGTATATGTTTGAGCATCCAGTTTGAATGGAAACACAATCATCTCCTGAAACGACCAGACTAAATATTATCAGTCACATGTTTAGTTCAACTTCAAACTTCTATCTATATGTGTCATGCTCATAATCCACATCGTTGTTTTTCCCCTTCTATTAAATTTAAAACCAATAGGCCGAAATTGCGTGGAGTATTGCACTCATATTTCAGTATCATTATAACCATGGGTCTTAGCTTTAAAGTGGCAGAATAGTGTTGTTGGGGTCACACCATGAAAGGGGAATTAATGAATCAAAGAGAAAAGGAAAAAGAAAAAGAAGAGAGAAAAGGAAAGGTGTGGATTGACTTTAGGATCTATCTGATATCATTATTCAATATGAAGATCCCATGTTAGCACAAGCAGACACAATGAGGAAGGATAGAAACAAGTGATGTGCCTATAGAGACAATAAAAACTGCATGATGCAAACAAAATAAGCATTATGGACACGGGACGATTGTAGCTCAACTTTGGATGGTTGCAAATTACTGTAGTGAAAGACTCAAGTCTCCTGACAAGATAAGGTTGCATGTGTCCAGGACCCTTTCACATTTTATGTAAATATTTAGTAGTTTATCCGTCAAATTCTCCTTTTAAGTGGTCGTGGTGATTGAATGTCGACTATTGAGTTTATCTCAAGAGTCAAGTCATGCTCACCGTTAATCATTTAAGTAGATGATATTCAATAACAGGATTAGGTGATTGCAAGTGACGTAATTACCACAAGATAGGCTGGTGCTATGTATTAGAACGTCTTTGGAGTTTTGCAAGTGAATTCCATCAGTATTAAGACTGTCTCCAGGAGATGAGACGCTGATGTCATGCACCAGGACTCCCACGCAGTTGTCAAACTTGAGGTGGCATTGGGGACTGTTTTGGATTGTTATGCCCGTGACCGTGGCATTGAAGCTTCCATAAAACCTAAGTGCCTGTGTAATATAACATTTCAAATAATTCTACAGGGTAAGAACATATGGCCATTATGAAATTAAATCATCTTAGGAGTTTTTTTAAGTAAGCGATCCTTACAGTTGGCTTGATGCTTGGCATTTTCCCATCGAGATTGCTTCCTATCTGCCACATAACGAGTGAACCACGATCATTTCCCTCTTCTTTTTACAACTAGAAAACTAGATATATCGAGGAAGAAAATGATGTTATAGATAGTATTCATTACCGGCGTCGGTTTTGTTTCATCTCTGGTATTGTTTATGGGTACAATGAGTTTCATCTCATCATCTATGGGCTCATCGAAAGAGGAATCTTGCCACCAAACGGATCCTCTTCCGTCAATTATGCCACTTCCCCGTATGGTAATCCCTACCAGCTTTGTGAATTGGATCCATTGTAAGAGACCTTTACCCCAAGTTTGGTGATCAGTGGGTGCGATAATTGTTCCATCCAGCTGCAAATTAAGTTTAATTAGCTTATATAATTTTGGTGGGGTGTTCAACTTCTCTAACTAGATTGTTTAGGCGTTTATGTTTTCACACTTTATTTACCATAGTTTTCATCTTTCTCAAAATAACAATTTGATTTTGCAGCCAAATTCTAAAAACAAAAGCAATGTTTTAAAAACTATTTTTTAGCTTTCAGACTTCGACTTATATTCAAAGTACTTGAAAGAAATAGACAACAAAACAAAGATATCAATAGGTAACAAGCTGAGTTATTATTCTACTGTTGTAAATTGATTGTGCTTCTAAGGCTGGTTATAACTGTTATTTCCCAAGCTGAGTTATTATTCTACTGTTGTAAATTGATTGTGCTTCTAAGGCTGGTTATAACTGTTTCTTCCCTTTCTTTAAACTATAAAAAGAGAAGAATATATATATAGAGAGAGAGATGAATAAAAGACACTTTTGTGGGGAACCGAGCTTCTGTTTACCTGAAATACAATGTCTGGTTGGCAATATGGGCCAGAGAAGGAAATGGGTCCTACGAAGAACACATACTCTGCCGGAACCATGACCGTCGATCCCTCAACTTTACAAGCGGCCGCCCAAGCGTCTTCAAATGCCTGAAATGGATGGTGCAAATAGTTTCCAAGTATTTAAACCAGTGTTTGAAAGTTTGCGATTTGTTCTGCCCAAGCCCACGTTTAAAACTGCACTACCTCGTTTTGTAATTATTTCATTTTTTGTTTTTATTTTAAAAATTAAGCTTATGAATAATATTTTCACCTGTAAATTTATCTTTTTGTTATCTATTTTTTACCGGTAGTTTTAAAAAATCAAGAAAAAATTGAAAACTAAAAAGAATAGTTTTTAAAAACTTGTTTTGGTTTTTGGAATTTGATAAAGATGTAAATGCAAATTAATGTAACATATGAATAAGAAATATACTTAATGTCTTAAAAAAATAAATGATTATCAAACTAAACTTAAATTATTCTTTTGTTCCCTTAAAAAGAATTCTCTTCTTATCTGTGGGTCCGCCTGCCCTGGTAGTTGGTCCTGAAGTCCGGCTTACCTTAAGTTGTGTGTCACCTGCCTTTTATTTTTCTAGACATGTTGTGTAGAAAACTATCGTGAAATATTACATTTTTCAAGCTGTACCATATGCTAATGTTTAAGTCAATTTGGAGATAAATTAGAAAGATGTTAATTCTAGAAAAATACTTTAAGTGTATCTCAACAGCACCTATTTTTGTGCAACCCACTAAATTATTACAATTTATCATTTAACAAATTCTTTTCATTTTTATTCTTTTTTTTTTTGTAAAATATCTTGAATTTTTTATGTGAGTGATTAGAGATTTTAGATGATATAATATTAAATTTTTCTTTATCATTAACTTAAACTTTTAGGTCAACCGACGATTTAAGATGGTATCAGAGGACTACTATTGTTATTGTTATTTGTTCGAATTTTTGTTTCATAGTTGTTGAAAGTTTATTTTTCTGCAATGACCCAATTTTGTTAGATGTCAATCTTCAAGTATTTCTAGAGGAGGAAAAAGAAAACGGTTGAATATGGCAGAACTGAACGTACCTTAGTGTCATCGGTTTCTCCATTGCCTTTAGCACCAAAATCTAGAACGTTGAATATGGCAGAATCCCCACCATTGTAGCCTTTCTTGGGTGGAGTTTGAACGATCTCTTCTTTTGGTTTAGGAGGAATTGGAGATGGAGGAGAGGCATTGTGCGACGGAGGAGCTCTCGAGTTGGAACCACTAGAATGGTGGTTCTTGCTACCGCCATGTCTGGCTTTCTTCTTGGATAGAGAAGCAGAGGCCTCCCTGCTCTGTCTCCAGTGTTTTCCTCTTCTTGCAATGCAGGCTTCGAAGTTTGAAGACCAAACAAGAAAAGCAATAATAACCACAAGTGTTAAGCTTTTGGAACTCATCCCACTCCTCATTTTCAGTGGCAATGTGGGGAGAAACACAGAGAGAGGAAAGCTAGTGTGTTTGAGAATCTGCCAAAGCAAGTGGGAGCTGAAGCGGGTTAAATAGGTAGAGCCCCTAAAAGCTTCAGGAGACTGTGCAGACAAATGCTAAAAAACATACCATTTTGATAATGGGCTGGGGCATATTTATTTTTTTTCATTCCCCCTCTCCCTATTTTTCCTGCTCTCCTTTATTAATTAGGAACCTTTCTTTTTTGTGAATTCTGGTAGGAATTGTTTAGCTCAAAAACAGCGACATAGCGTTTTGGCCACATGTTGATATGTCATTGCATGTGACTCATCCAGTTGCCTCTTAAAAACTCATCTTAAATCACTTATCTACCATCATATACATATGCTCCCCTCATCCTTACTTTCTGTTCCCTTCTCTTTACCTTATTTGAATGTGGACCTGGTTATTAATTTATTCCTTGGTCTTTTTTTTTTTTTTTTTTTTTCAAATCGTTTTTCATTCAGAATTATACAAAGTTCCCTTTTCTTACATCACAACAACAACACAAAATCTTTCTGTGTCATAATTTTGTTGACATTTTTACTACGACTTCTCTTCTTTTATTTACCTAGAGAAATGGAAATGAAACTAATTTTGTTCAGCTCTGTTTGGGCTATGTTTTCGGGGTTCAATCATTTGTATGGTTAAGAAGCGAAGTTGTGAATATTAATTTAGTAGGTGATGTAAAGGCCAAAAAGACACACGTGAATGGGTCTACAAGGTATCGAGGTCAGGCCAGCGCTGAATATAACAGCAGCTCTTTTTGGTCACATGCAACCTTCACGGGCCTAATCTTCTCTTTTCTTCTTTCCCCTTTCTTTTTTTCTTTTCCTCCCATTAACTACAAACATACAAAAGCCTCTGTTTGCCTGGATTTGCTATTTCCCTTCTCTTACAATAGGCAGTTCAATTCCCCTACGATCACTAGAATTACTTTCTTTTTTTTTTTCAGCGGGAAAAAGGAAGACGATGAAGAAATAATCAAGTAAAAGAAAAGCTTTAAACTTACGGCTGGCATGACAAACTGGTTCTTCGTTTCAAGTTTCAACTATTTTGGTGCTGTTTTGGCACTGTGTATGGAACTCTTATCTTATCAGTCAAATTTTTAATATATTCAAAACGTACAAAATGATAAAGGAGTGAAGATAGATAGAAAGCAACCCTTCAAAACTTCTTTCCTCCCCTCCCCCAAAAATAAAGTTAGCGCCCATTGTTTTCCATCAATAATGTTTTTCTTTTTTCAAAGAATAAAAAACAGAAAAACGACTGTACAATTTCTAAGCCACCAATAATTAAATTGCATAGTTAACACGTACACTAATCTTATTATCAAATGCCACTATCAGACGTCACGTTTGTAATGCTATGCCAAAAAAATTATAGTAACAGCAATGCAAAATTAGAAAAGAAGAAAGAAATCAAAGATGACAGGAATCCATTCATTACAAAATAAAAGGCATAGTAAAATTACTTTTTCTTTTACTATATATTCAAGTTCAATAAATATGGAAGATTTAAACATTTTACTTCAAAATAAGCAAATGGTATAGATATTCTAATCATTTCACTTTTATCTCTCCATGTGTGGTTCTCTCAACTAATTAAGTTTATTTTTTCTTTTTCGTTCAGAAAAGTACTTTTTAGGAGGATGGTAAAAAGAGAAAGTATATCATTTTTTTCCCCTCTTTCTTTCTTTTTTTTTCAGTTGATCAAGATTAAATCATCAATAATTGGGTTGATACTTAGTGTCTTATCCAATAAGCTATATTCAAATTGACATTAGTTTATTTTGCAGAGTAGAACGGTACAAATGTCATGTGGTTGTAAAGAGCAATTCTATAAAATTGTAACAGAAGTAACTGTGTGAAAGTCCATACCTAGGGTGGGAAAATCTGACTGAGAACCCTTTTTCATGTAATTATACTTAACAAACCTAATACATTTCTACTTTTGAATAGTTATGAAGTAATATGATGACAAATTCCAACAAAATGCTTCTGACAGCGATGGGAATGCTGTAGAGTGCTAGAGCACGAGAAAGAAAAGTGATTTTCTTTTTTCTTTTTTTTTTTTTTTTTTTTTTT
>QLSR01000636.1:161311-180164 GCA_031780015.1 Citrullus colocynthis | reverse complement strand
TTTTTTTTTTTTTTTTTTTTTTTTTTTTTTTTTTTGAAAAAACTAGAATACATAGAAATACAAATCCTTTAGCCAATCTGAGATTGTACAATATGTGTGTGGCTGTTGAGGGCTCCCCTTCAAAGTTTAAATCGAAGCAAAGCCACAGGCTTTGTAAATACCTATCCTATCTCTTCTATACAGAAGAAGAGAGGGATATAACCGAAAGGCGAGGGTAGGTTTTAACGTCTTCCACCTGTCATTTTCCATCTTAATTGCTCACCAAGCAAACAGAATCTCGATCTCCCTCCCCATTTAATTCACACTCGAAACCCGATACTCCTTTTTTTCTTTTTCTTTTTATTTCTTTTACAATTGTCCATTATATCAAAACTGCTGTTGCTGGATCATCTTCGTCTTCTTCATTGGCTCACCATCCAACATTCTCACTGCAAACAACAGACAAACAAACACTATAACCGACGCCAACGCTCTGCCTCTGCCTCTGTCATCCAATCAAATTCATTGCATTATGCCTCCACTAACTTCACTCTCATTTATTTTCGAACTTTTCCTTCGTTACACTGAAAATAAATCATGTTGGGTAAGATTATGAATCCTTAAATTGACAAAATTCAAAGTGGATATTCACCTACCACAATAATGGCATAAAAATGATATTAATGCTCAATATTCTTACGGTAACCTTTGGAGCAGACAGTTAAAGGTATTACGTAATATATATAATATATATTGTATTGTGATGTTGATTCATTGATTTAAAAGGCCCCCCCTGTATGTACGAGCACCCAGAAGAAAGGAAAAAGAAATGGAAAAAGAAATTATTATTTGGGCCGTCTTTTTGTGCGCGTGAACTTTTGGTTTGCTGGTGTTCTTCCCCCGTGAACTCATTCAATTAATAGAGATAATATGACTTTAAATAATTTTAGCTTTCATTGTTTTCTTTCGCTTTATTTTTTAATTTATTAATTATGAAGAAATGGTCCGGGTCACCATTATACTAAGGAACCATGGTGTGTGATGTGGTCAGTTTGGTGACGTGTTTGGTTAGGTTCACCAAATCACATTTTTGGCCATTAAAAAATAATAATAAACAATAAAATAAAATACAAACTGACCCACCTGCTCACCTATAAACAATTGAACATTCCAAATGGCAAAATTTCATGAATTTCTTCTGTTATCATTGAAATTTGATTATTTTTTTTAAGTGGGTTTTAGAGAGTGATCTCAAAAAATGCTCCTTTAGGAACAAGGGAGTTCACGGATCATTCTAGAATTTGAAGTCAGGACAAACCAAACACAAAAGTTTTTGTCCATATCTTGCACGAAGAATAATGTAACTGATATGGAAAAATTCCCACCTTTTGAGGTTTTTACGGTTGTGGCTGAGGCTGTGCTGCTGCTCCAATACCAACTCCGTCTTCTCTGACGCTGTCAAGTGTGGATTCACATTTTGGCCAGGCCCAAACCTTTATCCTGCATGTGAATTCTTCAGCTATAAAATCTTTCTTTTATTGCTACTTTGACTATATTATATTGTTAACTCCAATGACTTGACAACTAAGATTATAAAGCATATAACTAATAACCATATGCTGCATAAGAATATCGGAAAATTAATGACATAGATGAGGATGGATCCTGATTCTCTTTGGATTCTTTTTTTTTTTTTCAGAAAAGAAAAGTTGAGACTTTTATCAAGTAATATCGTTTAATTTTCATATGATCTTTGTTGGATAGATATTATGGCATTTGAGAAAGAATTGAAGTGAAAGGAAAAGCATTCTTTTTTGTGACAACAAAAGAAAGTTATGATTTACTTAACTAAGAAAGTGGTAGGAAGAGGACAAGACACAGAACAGTTAGGAGACAGAGAAAAGATCGATAGGTAGAAAATTTTCAAATTTGAAAGATTTGAGGAAAATGGTTGTCCCCACATGGTTGGTGTGTGAGAAGTGTGCAAGTTTTAAGCTTCAAATTCACAGTTTACATACAAAAAGCCATGCTGGCTAAAACTCACGGACGAGAGTTCCATTCCAACAGAGAGAGAGAGAGAAGTTTGGTTCTGAAGGACAAGATCTGAGGCCTAGGAAGAGAGACAGAAGTGTGAATTAATAAATTTGGGGTGTGATCTCTCTAATGAGCAACACTTCAGCGGGCCAAGCCACATGACCCATAAGCTATAGTAACATTCAATCTTTCCATCATTTTCTTTTGTTTTTTCTTCCTCATCTCAACATCCACATTGCTCCACAAACCAACCCTCCACCACGCTCTCATTGTTTTGAATTACAAGTGTACTTAAAATGACTTTTCAAGTGCTTAAAAATAAACCAAAACAAATTATTTTAAAAGCTAATCCAAGCTATTGGACTGTATGGGCTGTCCAACTCGTGCAAATTATAAATCTTAATTACGTGCAAAAGCCAACTTTATTATGTCAATGAAATTATGTGGACATCCATAAATATAGGATTCTCTCTTAAATTTTTTTAAGCAGCACATCCATCCTAAAGAAATTGGTAGAAAATTTAGCTTAGGTTTCACGAGAATTAGAGCATGTTTGGATTGACTTGAGAAAAAAGTATTTTTCAAAAAGCTCATTTGTATTTAAACTCTTTTGATAAAAATTGTTAAAATATACCTCAATATCTATTTTGGCTCACACACTTCAATTTTTTTCCATGACTTATTTTTTAAATTGAACACTTGAAAAGACATTCTAAACGCACTCTTAAACGGGAAGAAATTTGTGGAGAGTCTACTTTATACATTGCTCTCTATCTCCCAAATCTATTGAGTTTGTCAAAATCATGCGAAACTTGTATCAGTTCACTGGCAGAAAAAACTCAAGCGAAAATTTAGAGCTACTCTGATGGAAGGCAAATATACCAAAGAGATTTTGGAGATGTGGAGTTTAGTAAATCGATTGGACATACTAAAAGAATCTTTAAGTATTTCAATAGAAGAGTCATATCACATCAATAGGTAAAAACTTCATTTTGTTTTAAAATTTAAATGTCTAATATGCATCAAAACAATAATTACATTCTATTTAACTAAATCAGAGAATCAACATAACAGCTACCAGTTGATACTAAAAGAATGTATCTTGTGATCAACTAGACAGAGATAGTGTATAACATTGTTGATAAATAATATTCTCTAAATGCCTACTTTTAATTTCAGATGCAGTCAATTGTCGGTTTGACTATGAGCAGAACACTAATTTTATAATTATAATTACGTAATATTGAATCTGTTTCTAAAACTAAAGAGACATACATTTTGCTAATTTTAAAATCCCAAACTAATTCATTGAAGACTTCTTTAGATTTGCAAAAAAGGGTTCAAGGCTTGTGTGTGTGTTTTTTTTTCTCTTTTCATTTATTCTTTTTAAAAGCTTAAGGCTTATGAATACCTACTCAAACCTCGTTATTTCAACCTTCTCTCTTTCTTAAGAACACGGATGGCACTGCAGTCCGAAAATCCTTTTCCCTTCTCACCGGATTTTCCAAAATCCAATAAAAGGGCGATGTCTACTTTTCATGATGATTATTCTCTTATCCTGTGTTCTTATAGAAAACTCCCAATTTCATCCAATGACTCCACAAGGTTCACTTAGCCTCTTCTAGGAATCTACTTTTCATCTATTCTTCGTTTACAAGGTTGTTGTCCTTCAGCCTTAAAATTAAGTTTTATGGAGATGCTGTTGTTCAAGTATAAATCTAAGGTGCTCACATCTAACCTTTATCATTGTTCACATCGATTAATTGTGAAGTGAAGCCTATTTTGGTGTACGTAGTCTACAATCTTCCTTCAAGCCTATTTCAAAGTATGGTCTTGACAGGGACGCCTCTGACCCTCTTCAAGTCACAATACAATTCTTCTCACCCAGTCGGTAGACTCTTTGATAGTAATATGTTTTTTAATACACTTGCCTATATCAATCGCCTCTCCGTCAAATGATTTTAGTTTGAGTGCTTAAATTGTGCTTTGTTTATGTCTGGTCGCTGGAATTTTTCATTTCCATTAGATGTGGCTAATTTGTCAATATTAATATTTTCTATACGTGTGATCAATCTTTCGGTTGATGATTTAGTGATGTCGGTCACTTGACCTCATTAGACAACTATTATATGCAGTTTTCTAGTTGACCATTTATATTAGCAGTCCTATGACGTGTGACTTAATTCCATTCTAGTTGCAAAGTCTGCTTCATTATAGTTCCATTTTCCACCACGCCACACAGCCAAGCATACTGTCATAGTCATTAACTTGAAATTTAAGCAGTATAGGGACCTGTTCGAACCTTGTTCTTGCTGTACAACTGCATTGGTTGATCCAGGGATGAGAGTTTCATCAGCTGTCAGTTGCAGCTGTGACGTACACTTGAGAGAAATCCCGTGGAATTCAGGCCAAGTAATGACAAATTGCAGATAATGCTTTTAGCTTTGGATTGGAGCTTGAATCCATGGTTGATACTTGTATCTCGATGCCCAATTCTACAATATTAGATCCATCGTTTTTCTTTGAACTAATTTTTGCTGTAGATAGTCCTCTGCAAAGTGAAAGGGGGAGAGCAATATCAAACATTCAGACAAAAATGTTGGATGTATTTCTCTTTATTTTATACACAATGACGCTGCTCACCATTTGCTTCCTGAACCACCAATGACACCAAATCCTCCAATGCAACGCCATTAAGGAAACATCCTATGTCTCAGCCGAGGGAACCTGCAAATCCAGCTGAGAGAATCAACTGGTGCCACAAGTTTGCCAATCGAGCTAATAATGACACAGTGATGGAAATAAGAAAGAATACGTTGGATTAACGATATCAAAAACTAAATAGCTACATTTTGTAGTATCTTCCAGATCGAATACATAACTGACTTGTCCATGACGACAATGAAAAAGATATAACATGTACCACTCAGACACGAAGCTCTAACTGGAGAATCTGAGATGCAACCACGTAGCTACTGATAATATTCACCACTGAGGAGAAAAATATGTTCATCTGCTAAAGTGATCCTATCTATAGATACTAGCACGTGCACTTTTTCCTCAGTATCAAGTAACATCAGGCAACCCCGTCTCAAGGAATAAGGCCAATAAAATGGCTTGAAATTAGCTTGAAAGCAAGTAAAGATCAATTAATCTCTTACTTACCTTCCAAAGATCCAAGAAAGAAACCTCCAGGTGGCAGGCATCACTCCGCTCAGTGGTAGCAGTTTATCCGAGCTATTGATTCCACCAAGTGGAAGTCCCCAGTTAACGATAACTTTTTACCTCTATTAAACTATGACCAATTTCTCTTACAACTTTTTTTATCAATGCAATTTCTCTAAGTTGCTTTGAAGTTTCAAAATCTCCAATATCAGAATAGAAGTTCGAAGCCTGCAAAAGAATGGCAGGATCTTCAGCTTCAAGGTCCACCAACGACTTTGCAATTTTCCTTCCGATTGTTCCATTTCTATGGATTCTGCAACTTCTTAACATGGAGCTCCAGATTACACCGTTAACCTTTTCAGGCACCTTTTGAATCAACTTTTCAGCCTCATCCAGCAGACCTATACGACCAAGAAGATCAACCATACATGAATAATGTTTCCAGTCTGGTTCAATTCCGTAAAGGTTTTTCATCAACTCAAACACAAATCTTCCTTCTTCGACCAGTCCTGAATGGTTGCACCCTATCAATGCACACAAGAAAGTCACTTTGTCAGGTTTCAGGCCTTTCTGGATCATTGTCTTGAGCATTTCAACACCCTCCCTTCCTAGTCCATTACGGGCGTATCCATTGATGATTGAGGTGAAACAAATGACATCAGGGGAATGGATTTCGTCAAAAACTTTGCAAGAGAGCTCAAGATGACCACATCTTGAATAACAAGCTATTAAAGAACAAGAAACCACGAAATTAAAATCAAAGCCTGATTTTATGGCACAACAGTGGAGCAATCTACATCTGGTCAAGTCTGATGGAGAAGACATCGACACTGCTTTTAATGTTGTGGACAAAGTAACCTCATCAAGTCCAATTCTCTCGTCAACCATCAATCCAAACATCTCGATCACATCTTCAATGATACCACAGTGTAACAAAGATGTCATTAAAGAGTTGCAACACTCCAAAGTTCTCACAGAAGTACTTTCATACACGGCCACTGAACTCTCAATATCGAGGCATTTTCCATACATATTTATCAAAGCCGATTGAAGGTGGCTACTCTCATGACCAAAACCCAGTTTCAGGGCATAAGATTGAATCTGTTTCCCCAACTGGATATTCCTTGTCCGACTAGATAAATTCAAAAGAGCCATTAACGACCGAATTGAGGGCCTTTTCCTCCAAAACTGCATCCGAGAAAACAACTCAAGTGATTCTGACAAGAAACCAATGTCTGCATAAACTGCAACAATCGAATTCCAGGAAATAACATCGTCTAATGGAATACATTCAAATGCTCTTTTTGCTTCGGTTAAACTTCTGCAATCAGAGTAGAAATCCACCAAAGCATTTGGAACAAAGATATTTGATTCAACCAATCCGATCTTTACAGCACGACTATGTAGTTGCTTCCCTTCGTCTAAGAGCCTCCCATTACCAAATCCTCGAAGCAAATAGCAAAAAGTAAGACCATTTGGCTCTACGCCTTCCAGTTGCATTTTCGAGAAAAGTCCCAGAAGCCTTTCGAATTGACTCAGTTCACAGTACCGATGAAGCAACAAGTTCCAAACAGCTATATTTCGTTGTGGCAGCTCATCAAACACCTTCAAAGCTACGGTATCAAGACCCATTCTCATATAGAAATCAATTAGAGAGCTTGCAATAAACAAATTCAAGGTAAATCCAAAAGAGACAACCCTGCAGTGAATTTGACTTCCTTCTTTGAAAAAATCAATGTTGCTACAAGTACCCAAGACTGAAGTAAATGTTGACGCACTTTCTCTAATCCCTCGTAAAACCATTTGGCTGTATAGACCAAATGCGCGCTCTGGGTGCCCATTGCGAAGACACCCAGAAATTAGCAAATTGTATGTAACAACGTCATGAAGAGGCATTTCATCGAACAACTTAATGGCAGATTCAAGATGGCCCAGTTTTATAACTTCATTTATTTCTCGATTCTTAAGGTAAATGGCATCACGAGCATGCACACCCGAATGCGAGTATGGTTGTGGTGAATGGATTGGTGGCGTTGTGGCTAAAAATTCGGATGTTACAGTTGTAATAGTTCGGACGAAGGAGGCGAATTTCCTGACCTTTCGCATCACAGTTTTTTTCCCAGCCCCGAACAAGGGCTCTACAGCTTAGAAAGGTTCGATCGAGAGGGACCAAAGAATAAGCGGTTAAATTGTTGTTCATAAGGAACAAGGTTGTCGTTGATGTATGATGGCGGAATTACAAATAAGTGAGGAAAATAAAGTAAATATCGGAAAGAAAATCTAAATGATTAGGCTAAGACGCAAATATGTAGCAGTGTAGTATTGAATTTCTTTATATGGTATACCAAGTTGTTGGATAGATTGATACGTTAGGAGTTTTTTTGAATACGAAAAGATATAATTTTGTAAGATATCATCATTTTTCGGTTAACACTCTCATTTTTCTCGTATATTTTTTTAATTCTTAAATTAAAATTAAAATTTTAAGTTAAAACATTTCAATCAAATTTTAAAATCAAAATCGTCCCACATAAAATATAAACGGTTTTTATTCAAAACTAACGATAAAGATATTTTTGAACTCATCTCGAAAATTTAAAGGTATTTTTGAAACTTTTGAAAATATTAAGATATTTTTTACCAAAAATATGAAGTTTAAGGTATTTTTTATAATTTAGGCAAGATATATTAAATATTAGTTGGAATATATTAAGAGCAACGTGAGAGACCTATTTCTAAAAAAACTATAGATCTATAATTTAATATATATGATTCGTTTAACATTCAACAAGATGTGTCTTTCCACTTTAAAAATTAAAACGCTCATTAATCCTAACAAATAAAACTTCGATTTAACAAACGTATCAAATATTTAAAAACTATGTAACAACATTGTGTTTATTAAACCTATACTAAATAGCGATATTAATGTCTGAATTCGATTTTTCCCCTCATATTTAATCTAACATTTTTGTAAAAAAAATATTTACTATTTTGAGTTAAGAGTTGTTTTCAAATATAGAAAAATGAACCAAAATAAATATAAAAAAATGAATCAAAATATTTACAAATATAACAAAATTTCACCGTCTACGTGAGATACAATGCAATAGAATATTGTGTCTTTGTGTCATAATAGACACAAATAGTGATATATTTATTGCAGATAAACTGTGATATTTTATAAATATTTTCATTAATCTTGTCATTTAAAATAATTTTCCTTTTTAATGGATTGTTTTGTCATGATAAACAGTAATGATCGACGGTGATATTTTGCTATTATTTATAAATAATTTCAATAATTTTGTCCTTCAAAATTTTTTTTTAAAACAATTGATTCGTACAATTTTCTCAAAATCTGATTTAAATAAAAAGAAAGAAAAAAATTAAAAGAAAAAGAAAATCGCATCAGACGCAATACGATTTTTCAAGCGTCCGATGTGGAGAAAATCCAACGGTGAGTCTTAAAGTATTGAAATACGCAGTTAGTAAGGGAGCTTAGCTTAGATTTGGGAACAAGAGCCAACCCCTTTCGACCGAGAAGACGCCATCTTCATCATATTCGCCTGAGGCATTCGAGAGCCGCGTTCGAAGAAGAATTAGGATTGACATGGGGAAGCAACCGGTTCGGATGAAGGCTGTGATCTACGCTTTATCGCCGTTCCAGCAGAAGATCATGACAGGGTTATGGAACGACTTGACCGGCAAGATTCACCATAAGATCTCCGAGAACTGGATCAGTGCGGCCCTTCTGATTACCCCCGTCGTCGGCACCTATACGTATTTTCTTTTTATCTCCTCGTTCCTTTCCTTATCTTTTTTCTTTATTTTTGAAATTTCGAACTTAGGGTTTGCTTGTCGATTGGTCTCCTCCTTTCATATTTCAAGCTGTTATCATTTAAAGAAAAAAAATCACGTCATCATTTGTTTCTCGAAGAGCCTAGTAAGTTTGTATTTACACTTGGTTGGGTCCAATTTAGATGAGATTTTATATCTTAATCAGATTCAAAGTGGAAATGCATAATTCCAACGACATGGAATTCTTGTCATGACTTGGTCTTTTCTGGACGTACCCTTAAGATCGAAAGTGAAATATTTCCCCCAAAGCTATCATATTTGAAATATTCACATTTACGAATTTCTAGCGGAACTGTGGGCAAATATTATGATTGATTTCATCTTATTGCACATAGAGGTTTGATTGATTGTTTAATCTTTGGAATGGAATAGAATGCTCTGGGTTGTTTTTTATTTTATTAAAAGTGTAGGCGTTGCTTCACTTGACTGAAACTGTTCCCAGGTCATATCAATCAGATTTTTAATCACTCTTCCCCCGTATGCGTATGGTTTTAATTGCTTTAGTCTGTCTTTAACCATTTAAGAGAAAGATTAGTTCTGTAGTGCTTAGGGTGGAAGTTATAATCTTTTCGATACACTAGAGGATAGACATTAAGAGGTACCATCCCCTCACGCAAGAGAAACTGGATCCGGGCAAGAGGTTTAAAAAACAATCCAAAACTCGTATTGGATGATAACGTGATGACTAACTCATGCTTTGTATTGTTGTTGTTCAAGTGAGACGTAAGAATAACATCTTTGTAGCAGAATGATGAAATGGGCATTACCATGCATGATGAAATTATATTTAAGAAATTTGAGCACTAGATGGGAATGGGAATGGTATGGTTGATTTTTCTTTTCCTCTCTTTCTTTTTTTTTTTTTTTTTTTTTTTTTGGGGGGGGTGGGGGGGTGGGTAAATCATCAAACGAAGTCCAAAATTTTCCTTCCCATCTGAAGTGTGCATAATGCATCAACATAGAGAAGATGTATCATGCTGTGTTAGCATTAGACAAGGCCTAATTTTTTATGGATTTTTTTAGACTCTGAACGAAGTATCAATTGCATACACATGTATAGGATGAATGACGTGTATTAGTTGATTGGTTGATTGATTGGTGGAGAATGTCATTGTGGTTAATGAACATGTGGAAGTATATCTTTTTGTAAACTTTTTTCCCCTTGTTTGGTTCTTAATGTTGATCTCCCACGCCCACGCATTGAAGGCATCATGTCTGCAAATGGATGCAGGTACGCACAGCAGTACAAGGAGAATGAAAAGTTGTCTCACAGGTACTGAGCGGCTGGTCCCTGGATGTGCCATCCATCTACTTGAAGAACATTTGGAGACTTTTTCGTTTTGAAAATGGAGGTCTGGTTTCTTAGACTATGAGGATGTGCTTTTATTTTGAGGAACATTTTCTCGCTTGTTTGTTGGAATAAATTACAACATTTTTTTGTCATGTGAAGACTATTATGAAAAGATCAGTGTTATGAAAAGATCAGTGTTACATTGCATGGTGCTTGCAGACTTCTAAAAACCATCCAAACTCTGGACTCTGTTTATATTCCATGATACCAAAGTATGTTCATGAACAAAGCCGCCAGGGTAGTATTTTGACGGTATCATATTCTATGTTCACACTATTATTTTACAAATTTGCCTTTATTTTATGGACATGACGATAATGTCAATAAGTTTCTCACCATATTTTTAAAACTACATTGACGTGGCACACAATAAATAATGGAGGTGGTTTGGAAAATTTTCCATACTATTATTTTCTCCCACCCTATTCATCATTTCTCCCTTATTTTTTCTAATCATTAACTTATCCTCTTTATTGTTTATTGTTTTCCAATTCGAAAATCGATACACTCGCATGGCACACGGATGGAAGAGATACAATGGGAGCACTATTGTTTTTTTGTTGGATCAACTAAAATTTATGGGTTATTTGTTGGATGTCATTTTGAAGAGTCAGAATCGTGAGAGCGACATCCAATCCTATATATTTATATGGGCACTTCCTCCATTTTTCATTAGGTGTGTGTAAAGTAATAGGGCAAAATTATAAGTTTGGGTATTGAAATTTTACGTCTCTAGTTCTCTTAATTTTGATAATAAGTCTAGCTTTTACATTCTTCAATTGGTTTTTTTAGCGAGATGCATAAATTGCAAATTTATAGTATCAAATTGGAAAAACAATTTTGTCCTAACCTTGTGATTATGTTATTTTTTATAAGAGCCTGTTGGTGTAAACAACTCAATATCAATAGTAAATACTATTGAAGTTTGCACAATTATTGAATAACTTCATCTTTTTATCTTTTTCTACTTTCACATTTATTGTAGAATTTTTTACATTTATTGAGTAATTATATCTTTACTTATTCTAATTTTATCTCATGTACATCAACATGTATATTTGATATATTTATATATTCAACTGATATACTTAATTTTTTTATTATCAATAAAGTATATAAAGTATCATGGTTTTAGTTACTTCACGGTAGAAGTTTTAGTCTATTTTGGTTCGTTCTTTTGATATGGAGTTGTTTTCAATCAATTCTCTAATCTAGGTTTTGGGATTTTTTTTTTAATGTATTCAGATTTTTTAATCTAATCTTGCTAGTAGATTTCGATTGCATTAATTGAGTTAGCTAATATGCCAAATATAAAATATATTAGCTAGATTGTTCTATTTTTTAATTTTTTTATATAATTTTGATGACATGTAAGTTATATTTAATTTAGTATATCAAATGCATAACATACGTATTTCATATTTGGTATATTGGTTGATTGAAAGATTAGATTTAGATAGAGAAAAGTATATCAACAATATTTTTTAGTATGAAATATATCATTCAAAATGAACATCAGGATAAATTCAAAATGCATTTCAAGTATATCATTAGTGTTTTAATAATGTATACTAAGGGCCAAAGCAAGTTTAGCTCAACAGTAATTGGCATGACCTTATGTTCTAGAGGTGGAAGATCCGATCCTCTGCCCCACAATTGTTGTATTAAAAAAAATGCAATAAGAATTTGGTTAATTTAAGAGAATTTGAGATTTAAAATTGGTAGATTTATTTATTATTATTATTTTGGAGTTGATTAGAGTATTTGGAATGACGGTAAAAGATTTGATTTGATGTGATAAAAAAAAATTAAATAAGTTCATATTTTTTGGTTTCAAGGATTTGAGATTTATTAGTAATTTATTAGGGAAAAGGGATTTTTATATATAAATAATATAATTTTGTTCTATTGAGAATGATGAAAAAGAAAACAGAAATAATTAATATATATATTATTATGTGGAATGTTTTGTGATTCATTATAAATTAGGAAGGTTTTGTTACTCTTTAGCATGGCAAAGTAAAGAATACTTGACACTATGAGTTTTGGGAGTAATCTCTTTTCTTTCCCACAATATTTGATAGCATGAAAGTGGAGTTCTAGTACATGAAAGTGATGTGCTAGGATTGTTATATGTGAAAGTGACATATAGCTAGAGAAAATTTGGGCGTCAAAAGTAGTGCATGCTTAGTGAGTTGAGCACATGTTTTCATGTTTTTAATTCTCTTGAAGTTTGCAATTCAAGATTTTAGTTTTTACCTTGTTAAATGTTTTCTACAAATTTATAGTTTTGTTTTAAATTTTAGGGATCCTCGATCGAAGATTTTCAATTATTTAGATCTAATAAAAGTTATTTAATTTTTAAAATTCTTTCGGTTTTAATCTAAATTATGAAAATGATCGTTTTGAAATGTTTGCATGCATGTAGTAACGACAATATTAGTCATAGGAAGTCAAACCGTTACAAATGTACTAGAAAATTAATACTCTAAAACAAATGAAGTAGAATTCATCGATAGTAACACGTGGGTGCATATATTGATTGATAAATTGTCATCCTGCATGGTAATTTTGGTACATCATCAACCAAATATAAAGTATATCCAATAATATATCAAAAATTATGCAGCTGAACCTTAATTAAATGTTGAAGGACAAATTCAACATTTCACCCTTTCTATTTGCAATCTCTCGTTTTGCAGAAGAGTTATATACTTATCTTTTAAAGGATATTTATTTATTTATTTTTAAGTACCGAAAGAGTTAAAGTTGAATTACAGGGGGAAAAAAAGTTAAGAATTTAATACTTAAGAGAACTTATTATTATTATCTGGAAGTAAGAGGAACCTATATTTTAGGAGCGTTTCAAATCTGTGGCAAATTAGAAAGGCGGAGTTAGATAATCGGAAATCGGAAATCGGATCTCGGAGAAGACGACTTGTTCGGGGATGCCTCGCTTTACAGACGAGCCCCCTGCGGTTCGCGTCTATACGGTTTGCGATGAGTCAAGGTCCACTCCGCCTCTGATATTTCTCCCCCGCAGAATCAGAGATCTATATGGCTTATATTTACATTGTTGATTGGGAAATTCAACAGGTATTTGACTGTGAGGAACGTCCCAGCATTGGGTTGTGGAGATGACTTGCTCAAATTGTTCTCCTCCTACGGAAACCTTGAAGAGTACTTTACTTCTCGTTTCCGTTCTTTTACTCATCTTTACAATGTTTGTTTTCCTTTAGCGTGCCTCAAAGCATTTGTTAATTGCCATACCTTCCATTACATTATTTTCTAATTTTTCAGAATTTTACTATAGATTCTTTTTGGGGGTGGGAGCTGTCGACCCATCCAGCAATTGCATAATAGTTCTTTAGCCGGTGGTGTCTCATCATATGGTTGCTTCATGTTTTCCCTGTTGGATTAGCTTCTGATAATTTATTATACCTCTCTTAAGAATATTCAACACCTCTTATGCCTACATATTTTCCTTTTATCTTATTTTATACTCTGTCAGGTGTACACCGATGGATGCAGAAGAATGTGATGAATTCACAGACGTTTATTTTGTAAAATTTCATTTGGTCACCAATGCCAGGTACTTTGCAGCTTTGTTCTGGTTTTCTTTTGTTTTGAAGAATGCGTTATTGTGCCCCTGAGTTTGAACCAGAACAATTTAACTTTTAGGTTTGCAAAAAGAAAATTGGATGAGTTTGTTTTTCTTGGTAACCGGCTGCAAGTCTCTTATGCGCCTGAGTTTGAAAGCTTGCTTGATACAAAGGAAAAGCTAGAAGTTAGGAGACGAGAAGTTTTAGCACGATTGGATTGTAAGTTAGGCTTTGGCATATATTTATGTTTATGATAGGAAAATGTTGCTTTAGGTACATCTGGAAGGTATCAACTTAAAAATCCAATACATCCACATTATAGTGGCGAAATGGTGTTTCCTTCCAATATTCCACTTTTAAGCATGTTATAAGTTTTTTTTGTCAGCTGGGAGACCAAGAGGATCTGCAGTTAGTTCAACAACCGCAAAGCTTCTAAATCCTTCTCATTCTCATTATACTCTTGGACAGAAGAACTCTCTTGAAAAGAGGTATAAGCCAAATGAAAATTTGCAGTTCCACCAAACTCAACAAGTTTGTTTAAACATTCTTTTTTTTTTTTGGTAGGAATTATGGAGACGCAGCACTCATTTCCAATCCACACGTTTCTGAAATAACAAGAGTTTCCTCCGACCAGGTTTGTTATCATAGCTGTTTTCCTTCCCTTTTTATGTCATATTTGATGTTACAATAATTATTAACAATGCTAGGAAACAATTATTCTGTGTTCTTTTAATTTATGGTTTCTCTTGTACATGAGATGTTTGGACATAGTTCCATTGTGTGCTGCAATATGGGTACAAGGAGTTCATTCCAACAGATTGCACCATTGCTTTGAAAGGCCAATGCAATGTGATAGGTTGCTAGTACAAAATTAGGAAGTTATATGATTTCTCTTTGTTTGTTATGTTATTAGGCACAAAATTCCTGAGGCACTGGAGAAGTCTAGACTCTTCTAACCATATGTGAGAGAACTAATTAGGATATATTGGGGATCTTAGTTAGAGGTGTGCACGGTTTGGTTCGGTCTGGTTTCGGGCTGAACCATGAACCAAACCAAAGTTATCGATTACAATGAAGAAGAATCGATGAAAACCGATTTTTATAGGTTTTGGTTCTTGAACTGAACCAACCTGATTCGATTCAGGTCGGTTTTTAACCGATGGTTCAGTTAAAGCAAGAACGAGAGAGTTGGTCACGTTGAAGTTTCGCTCTTCTCGCTCTCTCTCACTTCCTTTCATCACTCACAATCACTCTTATCTCTCTCACTATTGCTCTCTCACTCTCGCTCTCGCACTTACAATCACACTTATCTCTCGCGGCTGATTCGGTTCAGTTTTCTGTGGTTTTTTAGGTTATGAACCGATGATCGAATCGACTGGTTCGGTTCTGCTTTTCAGTGAACCGGTGGTTCTCCATTCTGGACCGAACCAGTCGGTTCAGTTTGGTTTGGCGGTTTTTTCCGGTTTTTACACACCCCTAATCGTAGTAGGATAAAAGAATGGGGATAGTGTTATTTAATTAGTGGTGTCGTGGTTATAAATAAGGAGAAATGGGCACCTTAGAGGGGTGAAATGGTTTTGGCATTGTCCAGTGTAGGACTTTAAAGAGAGATAGTCCTCTTGAAAGGCTATAGATATTGTAATTTCTTTTGATATTGCAATATACTCCTATCTTTTTGTTTTCTATTGTGTTCCTCTTGATTTTTCTTTTGTTTCCTTGTACTTTCCTTGCCCTTTTACTGGGTCGTTCAAATAACAAAAGTTTTCATTTGTGGGTGCTCCAAGTTTCTCATTAATGCATAGTTCAACGAGTTTCAAGACTTTTGACTTCAAATATGTCTTTTGTATCTTAGGTCAAATTTTTGTGTAAAAAGGACTTAAACAAACAGTGCCATTTATTTATCTAAGAATCACAAAACCACTTGGCATCACATTGGAAATTACCCGAAAATCAATATTTAAATCAAAATTATACTCTAGGCTACTCAAAATTCACTGTCGGAGGTATTCATCAATGTTGACTACCTCTTCAAATTATCTTTAGAGTTATTTTCAATTTCTTGAAATATCATAGACTATGCTACAAATTGTATCATATCAAGGAGGGCAGTAGGCTCCTGTGTCTGGGTAATGAAAGAAGTTGGAAGGGGTCTACCTTTGGGTAGTGATGTCTTGCATCTTAAACTTGACTCGGACTGAATAAATAAAAAAGGAAGAAGAATTTTTTGTGGGCTCTTTGGGCTTGAGGATCTTGGAAATCAACTTGGTCTTTTGGTCTTTTATCCTTGCCACCAGAATGGTTGAAGGTTTAGATGATCGATATGTATATCTAATCTTTAGGGTTTCATTAAAATATGTGTTATAATCTCACTTCAGAGAGAGAATAGAAATCAGGTTCACCTTCATATAGTAATTATGACAGAAATGAAGGAAAGAAGTCCTTGCCCCTCATTGTTGTCAGACTTCTTGATTGTTAGTCAAACTTTATTTTCTTTTGCCCCTTTATCCTGGAGTCAGGGATTTGGTGATCTCAAGTGAGAGAGGTGGAGAAAGGATCCAACTAACCTTGGAGAATTGAGTATGATGCAGTGGTGACTTTAGGTTGAACTCGGATTTGAAGATTTGTAGTTTGACTTACTCAGGCAGGTTGCCCCGTGAAATTTCTGGAGTGTACGTGAGTTGGGGACACTCACGAATATCAGAGAAAAAAAAAAAAAAGATAGTGCGACTTAATGTCCTTATAGAGCATACATGCATACATATACACATACATGAAGCAAGAGCTTCTTGGTGTGGACAATAGTGCAACTGAATTGCTACTGAGCCGGGGGTGGAAACTAGGTGTAGGGGCCTTGATTTTTTTTAGATGATGCTAGAGCTTCTTGGTGGCTAAATGGTGTGGAACGTTGTCTGAACTGAAGTGTATAGATGTTTGAGGATGTGGTTTTGCATCCAAGTGTGGAGAAAAGAAATTTTTTTTGGTGATAGGTAAACAAGCTAAAGATGGAGGTGATGGTAACAATATTTTAAGAAAGAAACTGTTGTAATCACTCCACCACACCACCTACATTCAACTCCATTCTTCGTCATTTATGGTCCTTCCTCTTTAGGAACATCCAAGGGCTCTTTATTGGAGTTCAGGAACAATCAAGAGTTTTGATACCAGATTAGTGCAATAAGTTTTATGATTAAGTCAAATTTCTCACAAGGGGAAAGCACCAAAACTCTCTCAAGTCTAAATTCTTTAATTTATAAAAATTTTCCACGATAAACCAAGTATGGGCATTTAACTTGGATAAAAGATGAGAATAACTTGTAAATCTTGAAACACTAATGGACTAATCAATAGAATTTACTAACTGGCATTAACAATTTGACTAATTATCTTAATCAAAATTAGCTAATTAGATTAGTCATAGAATATTTGTTTCCTGCACTTGCTATCTCCTTTCTTTCTTGTCGTAGTAGTTGATTGCCTATGCAGACATCTAACAAAAGGGCTTACGAATAAATATATTTCTCTCATTATGTTTCTGTGCTACGTTTTTGAAAGGTAATTTTGTTTTATCACATCAAGGATTATTGGGTTGCATTGCACTATCCACTCAAGAAATGCAAACTCACGACTTACCAAGTATTCTGGATCAACTATTCTAGGGGAGACCATACTATATGCACGTATATTTTTCTGATTAACACATTGTTCAACGAGATTTCCAGAAAAATTTAATTCATTGAATTTGAACTTTGTATTACTATCGATTTGAGTACAGTATTGTGAGTACACTCCCTTGTACATAATCCTTTGATGCTTTCTCTTGAAAAGTAAACTTTAATCCTTAGACTTGTTGATCTTCTTGGATAATCGACTTTTGGGCTTGATTTTTTGGAGGATTGACCTTCGGACTTGTTGATTTTGTTGACTGGTTTGGATCGACCTTTGGCTTGTTGATCGGCTTGAATCGACCTCTAACTTGTTTATTGACTTGGATCGGCCTATGGCTTGTTGATCGACTTGGGTTGACCTTTTGCTTGTTGATCGACTTGGGTCGGCCTTTTGCTTGTTGATCAACTTGGATCAGGCTCTTACTTGTTGATCAACTTGGATCAACCTCTAGCTTGACTTGTTGATTTGTTTGGATCGACCTTCAGTTTGTTGGTCGGCTCGAATTGACCTCTGACTTGTTGATCAACTTGGATTGGCCTCTGGTCTATTGATTGACCTCTGGCTTGTTGATTTGTTTGGATCGACCTTTGGAGTTTCTAACTTTAAGAGCTTCAATGAGTCTTCTGATCTCCTTAAAGTTTTCTAAGTTGTTGTTTTAGTCTTTAGAGCTTTTGAGAGAATTGTGTTCTTCAGATCTTCGGAGCTTTGGAGCTTCATTCTCCAGAGCTTTAGAGCTTCATTCTTCTTTTCTACCCTCCAAAATGAAGGGGCAAGTCCTCTATTCATAGAGTTTCTGTGGGCTTTACATGGGCTTGGTCTCAGTATCTTTCTTGGCCCAAAATTCCTACCATGGGCTTAAATTGGGTTGGACTTTGCCAAACGACTTTAATTACTTGGCATGATTCAATTTATAATTTTAGGCCCACTCGAACCTCTAACCAAATTTATCGATCATGGTCCAGACATGATCCAGACTTAATCATCGTTGAATTTGACGTCGTTGAATTTGACAAGTTTATTGAGATCATATGGCCAGATAGGAGACATGTGCCATTTTTAGTTTGTCATTTGTCTTCAAATAAAATGGGCTTTCGTTGTGATAATGTAGCAAAATTTCTCATTCAACGCACACTAATTGGTTGGAGTTGCAGTTTTGTTCGGTTTTTTTTTTTTTTTTTTTTTTTTTAGGTTATTT
>QLSR01000636.1:105605-161029 GCA_031780015.1 Citrullus colocynthis | reverse complement strand
TTTTTTTTTTTTTTTTTTTTTTTTTTCAGGTTATTTACAATTTCCCTTTTCTCCTGAAATAAAATTATAGTCTTGTTTGGAGGAGTAATCTTTTTCTGTAGGACCTCGTGGCATGACTTGGTAGATTTGCTTGATTTTCTTCCTTCGATTGTTTAGAAGTACATTCCTCCTTATGGAAGTTTTATTTCCCTTTTGTTAGCTATAGAGCCATGAAGTCTTTGGTTATCTCTAGTGAATTTTGTTTGTCCTATTGATTCTTTTGATGATGTAGATGTCTTAATGATGTTGGTTGGCCCATTATCACTAGGTCAGGTAGAGGTAGAGAAGGTTAAAGGGACTTCGATTCCTATAAACTAAATGAGTTCTTGATAATGGCTTTTGAATCTTCTTGTTTCTGGGTGAAGATACGGATAGAATGTTTGCGGACGTTCCTCCTCCACTATTGTTTATTCTTGTCGGTTTTTTTTTATTTTTTTTATTTATTTTTTTTTTTTCTGTGGCTGAAAACGTCACTTTTTTCTTGAGTACAGGATTACTTCGCATCTGAATCCATGAATCAAACTGTGCATCTCGTCAGGGAAAAGCTTGATAAGGTTATAAAATTTATTTTTCATATGAATTATTCTCTACATTTGAGCACATTGTAATTTAAACACTGCTTAGTACCTTGTGTTTTAGATTCAATCAAGCAGCGAACATCTGCAAGCTGGACCAGCGAGCAAGAAGTCACGTATGGACAATAGGAGAAGAATCTAATGCTTGCCAACCTTTATAGAGACGGTTAATAGGTGTCTCAACGTTGTATCAAAAGCTATTTTGACACATAGCATATACGCAGATTTGCAGTGTACATATTAATTTGCTTGATGTCTTATTTCAAAGGTTAAAATGGAATAGTGCATGTACCAAAGTTCTGTAAGGAGAGTTTTATTGTCATCACCATAGCCCGTACATTTGCTATCATCATTTCTCACATGAGGATCATGATTGCCGATTTATAGTTTACATTTGCATTTATTTATTTTTTATTTTTTTGCATGGTTAACGATAGTATAAAGAACATATTAGAGGTATTAAACCAAAATTCGTACGAGCTCCTACTCACTGGACATTTTTCCTCCGGGAAGATGGATGGAATAACTTCCTATAATATAAAATAGAAGGAGGGTGGTTTGAACTTATACTCGAAATGCAGGTTCAGAAAGCTAAACGACAAAAATATTTAAAAAATCCATCAACGAAAAAATCATAAACATGGGCGGTGAAAAAAAGAACGTAATTGTTCTTCATGCTAAGATGAGTGCGACAAAGCCAATCTTTTGATGAGCAACTTCAACGTTCACTTTAGTGATCTAATTTTAAAAAAGAAAATGCAGGTATATATCATACAGACAAAAGGAAAACATGATTTTCTTTAGCGCTTTGGTAAGATTATAAATTAGGACAAGTACACTTGGATACCAGCCGTTTTGATCAACTGACAGACAGGACAGACATTTACAAGTCCATCGCAATCTTTACACAAACATAAATGTCTACAAGGCATAAGTAGGATGGAAACCTCTTTTGCCTTGCATGCTCTGCAAATCATGTGCTCCTTGAAACCTGGTAAATTGCTGGTCGAAGATTTTTTAGTCCCACCTGGAACACTTAGGTAATTGTTTGGATCAATGTTCGAGGCAGCATCATCCACTTCACTATCTCCAAACCCTTCCTTCGCTTGGTCGGCACCCTGCGAGATAGCATGCTGAAGATTGTTTTTCAGTACATTTACGACTGACTCATTGTACTTTGCTCTGCAATGCCAATTTTGAGCTTCAGTGGCAACATGCTTTATTCTCTCCACTAGTTCTCTGTTTTTACGGTTCATGCTCTCAATTTCAACATCCTTTTCATGCAGTTTCTTTCCGATACCTTTCTCAATCGCACTAAGAAAGGAAGCCATATGTCTTTGCTTCATGTCCCTAATACCCTTTGCCAAATGTTCTTCCTGTTCGCAAACACATCAAACGCAATTGAATCAACCACATTGAAGGATTAGCACCCCATTTACAGGCATCGTTTGAAGTGATTGCTATAAAGAGTAATACGAAGCTCTGCATGAACTAATGGCTTCGACCACAAACATCTTCCAAGAAATAACATCATAAATTATTTTAGGCTATCCCTATGCAGCATGCACTCTCGTAAAAATCCAGAAGAGCAGAAAGTCCTAGAAGCTCTGAGGAGATTAGAAGTACCTGAAGTTTAATATATTGATCAAATTCTTCCTTTTGTCTATCAATCTCAGTCCTGATATTATCAACAAGTGAAAAGATGATGGAAGGTGCAGCTGTCATACTCCCACTTGCGGTGGTAACAGAGGAGTTGTGTTCATCATCATCATACGATAGCCTTAAACCTGTTGATACGGCATTTGGGTTTCTAATGCTTGCCGAACGATCAGCATCATCTTGACAGGTATAATTTAGGGAAATCTGAAGCTTCTGCTGTCTTGAGAAATCTTCTATTTCCCTACTTCTTTTGTTAGGGCGAAGCATATGAACCATTTGCTCGTTTCCAAAATAATTTACAGGCTCAATTCCACAGCTAACAGGCACTACAACATAAATTGTGATTTATATGAGAGACAAGACAACTAAAGAACATTTAACAAGTTCTGATTAATCTTCCAAATACCGATCAGACTTCAGACTTCTATTGTTGTTCAAATCATTTACCATTTGAATTGACTTAGGAAAAAAAATGTTTTTCAAAAAACTCATTTTTATTTAAACATTTTTTACAAGAACTGATTAAAATACAGTTGAAAAGCTATTTTAAGTGATTGTCAAACACTCCAATTTCTTTCAAATGTATTCCAAGCACACCCTTACTCTAGCTAGACATAATAATAGATAAACAAAAGTATGGAATACAGTAAGTTGAAATCAGATTTCTTAGAGACACAAGAACAACTCACAATTCCCAAATAACTGCAGCTGATCAGAAGCATTAGTTTGATACTGATTTCGATTTTCATCCAGGAAAACGGGAAGCAAGCCATTGCCATTGTTGCCACCCAACATTTTCCCTAGAATTGAACTGATGAACTTCAGATAATGCAAAAATTAAAATACCAACAGTACTGAGGGTTCACTGCCTGCAAAAGGAGGCAATGGTCTTAACAATCTATTTGAGTGATGGAATAAAACAGCGGCAAAGGAAAAGGAAAATAATACGAATTATTACACTACATAAGCATCTTTTTAGTACAAGTGAAGTATGGAGATACGAAGCTCCAACCTCAAACGAAAAAGTTCATACGCCAATTGGCATTACACCACACAAACAAGAAACATGGCTTAGAACTTGAACCACCTCAACTTCAAATTATTTAACCAAGAGGGGACGAAGGGGATTGATTGGGAAAACATTGGCCAAAATAAGAGGATTCAATCAGCAAGTTTGCAGAAATGCCAAAAATCTTGGATGAAACAAGTTCTTGAACAGACTTGGCATTGCCACAAAAGCTTCTTTTGTTAAATTCTTCCCAAATACAATAAAACAACAGAGGGCTCATATTCGACAAGTCCTATTACAAAACATAGATATGATATTCCAGGACTTAATTCAGTATTTGAAACTTCAGTAATGGGCAATCAGTAATCTTATAAAATCCAGTCATCCGTAACATTTACTCAGACTAACAATCCATCCAAATATGTGAAAATACGAGAAACTACCCATCATCATGTTTTCCTTATCAACTTTGATTGCAGAAAGTCAAACATAAACATCAAATTCAGGGCAAACACGAATTAAGAAATAACACTAGAGGGAGATCAGATCAGAAGAAAATAACAGTAGTTCAATCACAAAACCATATCCAGATAGTCAGAAAAACATCAGCAGGAATGGGGACGCGGTAAAGGAATGGGAAAAAGTTTAGTGTATCATAAGTGGGGATCGTCTCTAAATCAGGAAAGTTAGGGAGATTGGTGAGCAGGTTTGACCGGAATCGCATAATGAAGGAACAGGCCATCTAACAATTTTGACAAGGAACAATGTTTGCTTGAGATCATCATCTATGGATTTATTAGGGAAACGAAGTTTTCCTTATGAGGCACGGCTTTGGCAATGATGCAAACATGAAACTAGGGTCTGAAACAGGAAGGAAAGGGTTACCTGAAGAAGAAGTCATTTGGGCAGTGTCAGATGAGAAGAAATATCATCTCCGGATCCTGCTATATAACAATTCACACAGATTTATCCACATAATTCAAAGCAATATATATAAACACATAGTAATAGCGAAAAGAAATATATATATATATATATAGAGAGAGAGAGAGAGAGAGAGAGAGAGATAAAAGATGGAATACCTTGAAGATAGGGTATGTAGAATCAAAAGGCGGAGACGATGATGAAGGAAGAGGAATAGGATCTAGAAATATGCATACATAAATATATAGAGGAAAGGGGAGAGATGGATGGAGGCTTCTGGAGCGTTAAGGTAACCGACGAAAAGGAAAAGAAGAAGAAGAAGAAGATGATGATGATGAAGATGAAGAATTATAAGAGAGAGAGAGAGAGAAGAAGAAGAAGAAGAAGAAGAAGAGAAATTGTAGGGAGGTGGTGCGGTGCGAGTGGAAAATTTATTAGAATGATATGAATGAATCGGTGGTAGTGGTTACGCAAACGGATTTCCGTTCCTTTTTTTTTTTTCCTTTATTTATTTCTTTTTTACGAAACACAAATTATGGAAGGGAAGCCAAGCCATCCCCAGAGGAAGAAGCAAGAAAATTGAAGCTGTTACTATCGCATTCCCAATTTCAATTGACCATTCCTGGACCCCACTTTTCCTTTTCTTTCTTTTCTTTCATTTTAAATTTCGTTACACTTCAATTACATTTTTGGTTGCAACGCAACACAGTTTGTATTTCAAATTTAATTTTGTAAATAAAATTAAACTCTTCCAACTGGATTCTCTATCGATTTTAAATTATATTAAGTATGGTTGGAAATTAAATGGAATATGGTGTTTGGACTTTGGACAGCTTTTGTTTTTAACAATATTACTACTGTTACTCCTTTATCTTTTCTGGTCATTTTGAATTTGTACGCGATCGCGATTTTACGTAACTGCCCCTGCTTCTTTATTTTGCATTATTTGGTAATATCATCATTGTTATAACTACAGTTTTGGATTATTTACAAGGGTGAATGAGATATTCGCGTGAACTTTATCATAATTCCTCAGGTAAATTTTTGGTAATTCATGTTGTCCTTGGGACCATTTTGTAATGGGATAAAAGAATTACCAACGACTGTTCATTAAATTTAACTTAAAAGTTAAAAAATGACTTTGACTTAACGGTATTAACATGTACTTCATCTTTAGAAATTTGAGTTCATTCTTTCACTCCGTAATTGTTGTACTACTATATAGTTTTAAATTTAATTTTTTTTTTATAATTTAGCTAAAAAGTCAAGTGTTTATTAAGAAAATTTGAAAACTGTGCAGAAGAAATTGTTAGAAAACAAGTATATAATTTTAAAAAATAGAAAACCAAATGAATACCAAGGAGAGCTTAAATATATATTTATTTGTCATTATTGTATTTGCAATTTGGTATTTCATGATATAATACTAAATTAATTGTTTGTAGCACATTGAACTGTATTCATATTAAAAGAAAGAGAGGGAGATAATTTTAATCTATATATTGATTTTTTTTAATTGTCATTTCAAGTTTTGCTTTTATTGAATTTCTTAAGTCAAAATATGGAGCTAACTAAATGAGTAAGTTGTTATACATCAACCCCCTACAATGGACTATGTAATGGAAGTTTGAGGTCTACCAACATCTGGTTTACTTGTCGAGTCTTTGTATATCCATGGTTAAATGGTCTAAGTATTTTTATTTATTTAGTCGAAGCTCAAGTGTTAAAAAATTATTATAATTTAATTGAGTGTGAATATTGGATACCGTTATTGAGATATTATATGAAGATGGCTACAAATGTGGTAAATGGAAATTGAATAGGATAGGTGTTCCTATTAGAGAGACAAGAGGATAAGCTCCTCTTGTGGTTTCTTTAATGATTTCTGGCAAGGGCATTAACAATTTGAGAGAGTATATATGTAGCGATTGATACAAGCTATTTTTTAGTGTGTGAAAAAGAAAGTTGAAGTTAATAATTTTTTTCTTGAAGAAGAAACAGTGGTGGAAATTGAGACTAAGATGTTGTCACCTGTAAAAGTTTTTTTTAAAAAAAAACAAATAACCTATTGTATATATTTTAAGATGGGAATTTGTCGTTATGTATAGGAGTTTAAAAAAAAAAAAAAAAAGAAAAAAAAGAAAAAAAAGAAAAAAAAGAAAAAAAAGAAAAAAAAGAAAAAAAAGAAAAAAAAGAAAAAAAAGAAAAAAAAGAAAAAAAAGAAAAAAAAGAAAAAAAAGAAAAAAAAGAAAAAAAAGAAAAAAAAGAAAAAAAAGAAAAAAAAGAAAAAAAAGAAAAAAAAGAAAAAAAAGAAAAAAAAGAAAAAAAAGAAAAAAAAGAAAAAAAAGAAAAAAAAGAAAAAAAAGAAAAAAAAGAAAAAAAAGAAAAAAAAGAAAAAAAAGAAAAAAAAGAAAAAAAAGAAAAAAAAGAAAAAAAAGAAAAAAAAGAAAAAAAAGAAAAAAAAGAAAAAAAAGAAAAAAAAGAAAAAAAAGAAAAAAAAGAAAAAAAAGAAAAAAAAGAAAAAAAAGAAAAAAAAGAAAAAAAAGAAAAAAAAGAAAAAAAAGAAAAAAAAGAAAAAAAAGAAAAAAAAGAAAAAAAAAAAAAAAAAAAAGAAATAGAATTGTTAATGTAAAAAATATGGAGAAGGATGAAATGAGTATAGTTTAAAAAGAAAGGTATAGTAGAAGAGAAGAAATAAAAATGGGTAGAAAGAAGATTGAGAAGAAAATGAAATGAAGTAAAAGGATATGGAGATTGGTGGTGCGTGTGAAATGTGAATGAAATGATGAGCGTAGGAGAGGAGTAGGAGATGGGTAGGACATAGGAGTTAGGGAGTTAGGAGGGAAGGGGCATTAACCAATACCAATACCCATAACCATAAATATAATAAAATTAATTCATTATTGAGAGAAATAAAAGGGACGGGAAACAAGGCCTTGTGTTGCGTTGCGTTATTCATCCTCTCCTCCGCTCGCTCCCACGGGCCCACTTTTTTTCTTTTTTTCTTTTTTTCTTTTAATTTTTGGCGCGCAGTTGCCTTTGCCTTTGCATTTGTAGCGAAGCGACAACCTGCTCTGCTCTCGGATCTCCGTTCCCCGATTTGCGGGTCACCATTTTAGTCCCCATTGCATTTATTATTTATTATTTTTCATTTTTCATTTTCTTTTCATTTCATCCCCATCATTACTTATTTACTTTCAAGTTCCAACCCTGCCCTATTTATTTATTTATTTACTTTACTTTACTTTACTTTACTCTACTTTCCTACCTTTATTCCTCAACAATGACATTATCCTTCCATATATCTATCAATTCACCAACTTGATATCCAAATTTTATTTTTAAAAAGCTAACACGAGATGTAAATTTTTGTCTATAGTATAATGTTTTTACTACTAAAACGATGTTCAACTTGGTTGTAAATATACTTAATCACTTTAATTATTATTTTGCTAAAAAGTTTTTTTATTGTCAAATGCTAATAATATTGTTTAAAGAATATGGCAAATCCACAAGTTCATCCAAAAAATTATTTACTTCAACTTTACAATAATAAATACTTTTTACTATTATTTTATCCGAGATAATAAATTTACATCTTAATAGTATAATATTTTATTGAAAAACACAATAACCTGTGTTGAAAGTAACATAAATCTTGTATTAGTGGTAGATCCAAGATTTTATGTTTGACACAAGTTCATATATATATATATATATATATATATATATATATATATATATATAATTTTAAATGGGTTGATAGCAATATTGATTAAGTTCAATGAAAATTTAGTCTTTAAATTTTTGGATTTATATTTAGTTTCAAACTTAAAAATGAATTTTAAAATATGTCAAATATAATCTTACATTTTAAATTTGTATCTAATAGGTTCTATAATTAATTGACATTTTTCAACATTCACAAATTTATAAGGTATAAAATTGAAAATATAAAGTCATATTAAACATAAAATTTAATTTTATATTCAATTGATTCATTATTTTAAAAAAATAGTAAAAATCATAAATCTACTCAACACAAAATTGAAAATTGAAATTGAAAATTGAAGATCCATTGAAAACTTTTTGAAGTTTACCACCTTAGAATTAAAACAAAACCGAAGCTTTCAGCCCTATAAACAACGACTTCAAGGGCAAAGGCAACAACCACCATACCAAACAAGTTATTTTGTTTATCAACAACACTAAATTATATATAATATATAAATCTGAAACTTAAGGGACACGCGTCCCCCGTTGCCCATAGTAGAACTACCCTTGTATGTGATACAATATTTCATAATCTAACACAAAATTGAATACTAAATAGTAATGCATATATTTAGTATTGGTACTCCAAAGTGCATAGTTTAGTGGAAGAGTGGATCGAATGAAGGGATAGAAATACTAAATGATTCTATCTTAGGGCTTCTCATCGGAAAAAAAAAATGAATAAGCTGCGGAGGTTACAAGCCCATGGCGGCTCTTGGGTGGAGGTGGAAGAGGCAACCACAGAGTTTGCAACTCAATATTTTGAAAACTTGTTTTCATCTTCAAACCCCATAGGTGGAGAGTGTTTCAAGAATTATAAAGGCTCTCTTCAGGCGACTACAAACGAGATTAATGTTAAGCTCATCTGGCCTTTTACTAAGACCAAACTTGTAGTTGTTGTTAAGGCTATGCATCCCTTGAAAGCTATGGGTCCTGATGTGCCACATACTTTATTCTTTCAAAAATACTAGGAAGAGGTCGGTACACATACGATAAGTTTATGCCTTAATATTCTGAATGGGGATGACGTAATGGAGGACATTATAAATCTAATGTCCATTGTACTTATTCCCAAGGGGGGAAATCCAAAATTCATGGTGGACTTCCGTCCTATCGCCTTTGCAATGTGGGACATAAGATTGTGTTTTAATAGTGGATAACCAATTGAAAGAAGTAGTAACTATCATCATTTTCCTAATAAAATCAACTTTTATCCCTGGTAGACTAATTATGGATAATGGGTTTGAATGTATTTACACTAATAATAAGTAGAAGGCTAAAGTTGGGTGGGAGCTCTTAAACTAGATGTAAACAAAGCCTATGTTCAGGTGAAATGGAGCTATCTTTGTAAGATTATGACTAAAATGAGCTTTATCAGCAATGGATCCTTGAACATGTAATGTATCAAGTCAGTTACTTTTTATATTAAGGGAGAATATTCTTCAAGCTAGAGGGATAGCGAACTAGCAATTTTCTAGGTCTGCTTATTAATCTCTATTGTCCCTCTATTTCTCACATCTTTTTTGCATATGGTCTATCATTCTGTCGCAGCAGGAAAGGAGAGTACCAGATTGTCTAAATGTTGTTGGTGACTTATGAAAAAGTTACTGACCAAATTATTAACTTTAGTAAATTTTGTTCACGACTAGTAAAAGCACTACAACAGAGGTGATTCATAAAATTCAAGTTGCCTCTGGAATCCAGTATTATGCTCCTTTGGCCAAATACCTTAGATTACCATCCAAGTTTTCAGGTCCCTAAAGGATCGAGCGTGGACAGTTCTCCATGGGTGGAAAGGTAAGTTGTTGTTAATAGGAGGCAAGGAGGTCATAATAAAGGTGGTTGATAAAGCCCTTTTTATTTATACTATCCGTTGTTTCCAGCTCCAAGGAGGTTGTGTGATGAAACCAATCTGTTTTTCTGGATAATTATGGTAGGGTATCCATTGATGGCATCAGTTGAGTAACAGGAAGAAAGATGTGGGGCTAGGTTTTAGATATTTCTAAACTTTCGTCTGAGCTATGCTTGCTAAGCAAACTAAGTTTCAAAATGACCACAGTCTTCTTTTTAGAGTGATTTGAGGTAAATAATTCAAAACTGATAACTTTCTAAATGCAAGTCTAGGAAACAATCCTTCTAACGCTACGGGGGAGATAATTGTTCATACATGACTTTATGTGGAAAGTCGTGGATGACAAGATTATGCAAATCTCAGCAGATCCATGGCTTCCAAGGGAGGAAGTCGCAAACCTGTACTCGTGCCTCAAGTCCTTAAAGTTTCTCGGTGAAGTCTCTGATGTTTGAGTCTGGACGTTAGAATGAGGATTTGGTCCAAGAAAGTTTCCTACTGAATGATGCAGATGATGTTCTTCGAGTCTCACTTCCTAGGACACAAATAGATGATGAGATCCTTTGGGATCTGGATAATTAGGAAGTTTTCTATGTTAAAAGTGCTTCTTATTTATTAATCAAATTGAATAATTCTCATAATGCAACTTCTCTCATTAGTTGTATTATAAGTGACGACTATGGAAAACTTTTTGGAAGGGCAAGTCCCCTCCTAAGACCAAGATTTGTTGTTGGAGACTTATATATGCCCTTATCCCCTCTAAAAATAATTTGTCTATGAAAGGTGTACACTCTACTCTTTTGTGTGTTTTGTCCATGAAAAATATTGAAATATTTGTGCACCTTTTTTGGAAAGATTTGGAAGGCCAAAAACAAATTGATGTTCTAGTAAGGTCTTATTGATCGAAAAGCACTTACGGGAGGATATTGATGGTAAAACAATTGTGGAAAGGTCAACTTAATGTCCACAAGCATGTGTTTGTAGGTCGAATCCCTCCTTCAGTGAATATGTGGAAGTTTAACATGAATGCGACATGCATTTTGATAAGAAGGTGGGATGGACTAGAATTTGTGCTTCGAGACCATATGGGTCGTGTTCGTTTGGCTAGTTTCAAGGCCATCCCTAGATGCAATGAGATCAAGGTTCTTGAAGCTATTGATTGACAAGTATTCTCTCTATCAACGTTGACAATATATTGGTGGAGTCTAATTGTTTGGAGGTCGGTAACCTTAGAGTCTTAATGGATCTCACTATAGTTTATGAGGCGAAGACCATTGCACTTAATATGGAAGTTGTTTTCTTCTCCCATGTGAGACCATTGCGCAAATTTTTATGTTAGAGTCTTAATGGATCTCACTATAGTTTATGAGGCGAAGACCATTGCACTTAATATGGAAGTTGTTTTCTTCTCCCATGTGAGACCATTGCGCAAATTTTTATGTTATAGTTCACTACCCTGACTCTAACTCTCATATGCTGTATGAAATTTTATCTTCATTTCAATTTATAATGCATCTCCAATTGCAATTTACCCTGAGTAATATGTATCAAGATTGATCTATGTTTTGTTTGAGCAAGTTAAATGGGGAAAAAAGGGTAAGTGGTTTAGTTCACAGCACTTGAAAATAGTTGACAAATAAGCAGTGGTTTAAATAGGAAAGACATGTTTTGAAGGTTGCAAACGGTTTGTGTTTGGTGCATACAGATATGAAAGCTGAAATTTGTTGACCAAGAAGCCGAAAGAGAAGAGGACAAAAGGGGACTTCGGAGGCGACGCGGTGAGAGTGAGCTTCAGCTTCAAACAATGTGTCTCCCTCTCTTTATATACATTTCTTTGAAAATATCTGTTCAATTTCTTTTTTTAAAAAAAAAAAAAAAAAAAAATTCAAACAACCAGGTTTCCTTCATTCCCTGTGAACATTGACCACTCCAACAAATCCAAACTCGAATGCGCCAATCAATTTTAGCTGCTTCCTTAGTCTCCAATTCCATACTAACTAACTAATTTATATTTCTATTGCTCAAACTCCTACAAATACAACCCCCCCTATTACAACGTCTCAAAAAAAAAAAATTCAATTAATGGTAACTAAATTTGAAAGAAAAAAAAAAAAAAAAATTCAAACAACCAGGTTTCCTTCATTCCCTGTGAACATTGACCACTCCAACAAATCCAAACTCGAATGCGCCAATCAATTTTAGCTGCTTCCTTAGTCTCCAATTCCATACTAACTAACTAATTTATATTTCTATTGCTCATACTCCTACAACTACAACTCCTCCTATTACATCGTCTAAAAAAAAATAATTTCAATTATTGGTATCTAAATTTGAAAGGAAAAAAAAAAAAAAACAAAAAACAAAAAACAAAAAAACATGACTTGTACGTATTTCAATGGGAAATTTATTGATTCAAAGGAAACGTGCAAAATAAAATAAACCACACGATGCTTAACTTAGTTGGTAAGTTTTAGTATTGACCTTAATTAATTTTTAACTGCACTGAAATTTAGCCGTACATTAACAATTGCGGCCTCTAGTCACTTTGACAAAAGAATAATGTAATTGGATATATTTATAAAGTATAATTGCATTTTAGGCATTCATAATTCTCCTATGAAGGGAATGGGCCTTGCGAGATGGGCTGGTATGGTTGGTCAAGTCAAAGCCCAAAGAAAAAGGATTTAAAAAAGAAAGGATCCGCAGGGGTCAAACCTTGAAGGTCAAGTTGAAATTGCGTGGGTTGTTCATAAAGCGAAGATGATCATCCCAGTGCGTTGCTTCACTTGCGGAAAGGTAAGCAATGGAGAACCATATTCAATCTTGAGTTTCAGCCTCTTCTGAGAATTGCATTTTCCTGTTTTCTCCAATTAGGTTTATATTTTTTTCAGGTGATTGGAAACAAGTGGGATCATTACCTTGATCTTCTACAGGCAGACTATTCAGAAGGGTTCTGCATTTACCTCTTGAAATTCCGTCTTGATTTTTTGAAGATTTTTAGTTAGTAGACTTTTACCTTGCTATGGAGATGCGAATGCTTTTATTGTTATTATTATTGTTATTATTTTCTGTATTAGGGATGCACTTGATGCGCTGGGCTTGGTTCGCTACTGCTCTAGGCGAATGCTCATGACTCATGTTGACCTTATTGAGAAGCTTCTTAATTACAATAGTAATCCCTCTCTCCCTCCTTTTTTACATTCATGAACGAGTTGTTTGATTTTTGATGTACAATTTTGCCTAATCGCTTCCTGTTTCATCTCTGGATAAGTCTGATACCAGTTAGTTAGGCGGGGGACAAGTTTTCTGCTTGTTCATTGTGTGCAGGAGTCAGCATTGGCGTTTACTTAAGAGAAAACAAAAACTATGGAAATACTCGAGCTATGTGTTGGTGTCCCGGTTTGTTTATTTGTTGTTTTATACGAACCTAAGTATTTAATCTTCTAAGTGTTTACTAGTTCGTAAGAGTTACATATCAGAACTATGTACTATTTTCATGTTGAAGTTGGTTAGAAAGAAAGGAATTAATACAACTATCATCAGATGTTTATATTGCGTCATTATTTGTTCTAAATGCCTATGGTTTTTGGTTTCTCAATGTTGATTAATGGATGTGAAAGTCATTTGACGAAAACATGAAGGATGCTTTCTCATCTTCCCACATTCTCAAAACTTAAAAGAGCTTTTAAAATATGGAAAGAGTTTATAAAGTCCGATTCAGTCTTACACCTATATTTTAGGTTTTGTTGTTTAACTTGGAAATTAATTATCTCTAGACTACACTTTCAAGGATATCATTAGGAGGGACCTAGAATGATATTGATAGTGTTCCAATCTCCACTACTGAAACAAAGGTTTATTTTGCAATTGTTTTCAGAAGTTAGAACAGGCTTTTTGTTTCTCAGAATAGAATTTTGTAATGGCATGAATTGAAGTGGTGTACTGATGAATGATTTGTCACACCCCGATCTTCAAGAATCGGATGAATGTAGTACTAAATAATGATCCTGAGGGCAGTCCGGGCAGTTGCCAATTACCATTTATATTTTTATGCATCTTTATTGGGAGGAAGTAGTTCTTTCTACCAATTCAAATAATATCATGTTTGCATATTTGCTCCATGTCCAACTTAAAATATATGCCAACGGCAAGGGTATAACTGAAAATTATTAAAAACATAATAGACTTATTACATAATATTAGGGACTAAAACATATGTTTAGTAAAACAAATTCCTGTCTTCCAGGATCTGGGTTATTGTTCATATTACCATTTCTGCACAAAATTCACTGTACTGATTCAATCAAAATGGTCATAAGCCCAAATCCAGTTGCCCCACTTTAAGATAACCAAATGGTGAGAATTGGCCGCGTCCGGAGTTCATTAAGTCATGGATTTAGTGGAAGGCAGAATGGTGGTTATATAGTCTTGAGATTAAGATTCGATGAGGATGTCCGAGTTGTAAGGAATTTGAAGGAAAAAAAAAAAAAAAAGTGAAGTAAGTTACTACTTGTCCATCCTTCAACGTTCAAATCACGATGGTACCTTTGATTCCTCAAATTCTAGAGGCTGTAACTTGCTTTTCCATTCCATAATAATAATAATAATAACAACTTGATGGTTGTTCTAAAAAATAGTTGTAAATGAGTGCACAAATGAGCCCCATTTTCCAAAGATCCGCTCCATTTCATATGTATGTTAAATTTGGAGACAACGTGGCTTTATGAGTATACACTAAAAACTTATCCATCGCAGGGCTCACAATTCAATCACCCAACAGCACCGCATATGATTATGTTGACTGCTTTCCAATCTGTATGTTACTCTTTCAATATTATTGTGGCCATTTATTTATTTGATGGCAGCTCTTAAATAATAAATAATAAATAATAAATATTGGGATGATCTACAACCTCACTTCCATTTTTGTCCCCCTTTCAATTTCACCTATATCTATCAACCATCAGTCTATAGTTGTAATTTGAATGGCACTGGGAAAACAGTAGATTATGAATAATGAGTTATTGGCAGTGACAGGAATTTAAAGAGGTTGTTCATTGTTGGGGCCAAAGGGGAAGAGAGATTTGTCAAAATCAGTCACCATTATATTGCAATAACCATCCATTCCATACTGCAACTCCATCCTTCTTATCTGCTTGGAGATGGGTTTGGATTTCTTGTGCCCTTTTGGCCCTTCACTCAGATATCTGTGGATAATATTTCTTCTTTTTTTGCTATAAAAAGCTCACAAATATCTTCTCCTGTTTGACGCTTATGAGGGCTTTTAATTTGTTCTCTTCTCCTATTCTCTGTTTATTGGTTTGGTTTTCGCTGAATGTACTGGTTTTTGTCCAATTCCTGAGCTAATTTATAAACAGATATACACATATAAATATATACTATGTACAGCCACCACTTTCTTCCTTGTTTTTATTGCCATCCCCATGCCTATATCCGGATGGTACTGCTAACTGCTTCTCTCTCTTTCACTCATCTTGCCGTAGTTGCGGTTAAGACTCTTTGCATTATTATTTTGCAGGTCCAACATCTGATAGAGAGATGCTTGCTGTTTCATATGAGTCGAGATGAGTGCGTAAAGGCATTGGCTCACCATGCAAACATTCGCCCTCTCATAACACTTACAGGTCCATACAAACACTCCTTAACTTTAATTCTTCTCTCTCTTTCTCTAAATCAAATTAATTATTCAATAATCTAATTAAGCTTTTATGGTTTTTTTTTTTTTTTTCTTTTCTGACCTCCCAGTGTGGAAAGAGCTCCAGAAAGAGAACTCTGAATTCTTCCGGGCATATTTCCATACTATTTCTCCCAACCCATTCCTCGGTATCATCCCCTTCTAATTTCACTAAAATAATTATTCAATCAATTCTTGGATGTTTATTCTAAAGTAATATGATTAGATACGAATTTTATATTTTCTCTCATACATTATATTCATTATTCAACCGTGCAAATGTGTCATTTGATATTGTGACGCCTCACTTCATTATATCGTTTCATTTAATTCCAACATAGTTTAATTCACCTTACACACATGCACAACAATATTTAAAAAGATTGCACTTTTTTTTATGCTATAACTATAGCATAAGAAAATAGATTTTAATTTTAACAATCGACATTTGTTTCTTTGTTAATGAAATATTTGGTCGGTTTACATGATCTTAAATTTGGACTCATTTACAGCCAAATTTACGAGGAATGAGCCGAGCACAATGAGATCAAGACAATATCACTGGAATATATGATGATGAATTAATTTAAGTTGTTTCTAGATCAAGTAAGGTCTTTCATGATTATTATTATTTATTTTGGAACAAAGAAATGAAGATGAGTAGAAGGTGTGAATGCTAAATGTAAAGCCTGTTTAGACAACCGATTAGACTTTTGTTTACTAAATTGATAAATGGGTTATATCCTTGTGTCCACCACTCTGATCTCTATATGCTGACTGATTAATTAGTACAATATATATATATCTCATAGCATTTCAGTTTGGCTTGCTGATCTTAAAAAGATGGCTTTGAGGCGGGAAATTAAAAAAGAATTTGATATTCATCACTGTTGGAATATTGTTCAATTATACTTTTTCATTTTGGGTTGGTATCTATTTGGTAGATTTTAGAAGGGAAATACTAGCCGTGTTGGTCTACTTGGTCCAATATTAACATTTTAGTCCAATAGGCTTCAATAATAACTCTAAATGGTGAAAAGACTATTTAGAATTTATCTCTCAAAATGTCCTTTCTTTAAAATGTCAAATGTTACCAACTCAAACATTATAGACAAAAAAAAAAAAAAAAAACTTATCTAGCATATGACAAATGGTAGAATAAAGTAGGCAATTGGACAAAATAAAACATAATGTGCAAGATACCCTCTTTTCAAACTAACATATCATATCCATTAAATAAACCATGTTATATTCTACTATCTTATTATTGCTATCATTTTCGTTTTATGTCTACGTGTTTTATAATTTTTTGTTTTCCATGGAAAAAGAAAGACATAAACTTTAAGCTTTGGATGGGGTATTGCAATAATGCTACACACACTGTTCATGTGAGCTTAAGACCATTAGATATAGGGCATTCATTCCTCTTAACATTACTTTTTTCTTAATCTTTTTTCAAATTAATAATTTTTATTTGATGGTGCATCTTATGCAAGACTTTGAAATTTGAGTTGAGGCTGCAACAGAAATCGTAGGTAGAAGTTAGAGAACTAAACTAAAATCACTTTAAGTCCATATGAAGAGAGAGCATAGCATATTAATATAGGTTCGCAAAGGACGAAATAGAAGGTCGTGAAAGGCTTTTAATGAAAGTTGTTTTGTATGTCGTCATGCCTTTTAATTATATACACCAAGTTGTCAAGCTTTTTAATTAATGCACTCATTAAATAGAGAGTGCCCATGAATTTATTATGACTTTTAAAATGGTAAGAGATCTTCGATACCCGATTAAGAGCATCTTTTCAATTTTTCTAACTGTGATTTGTTATGTAGTTTTAAATATTATGATCAACCAATCTTATATTATTTTTTTTTTCTCTCAAATTTTCGACTTTATAACTTCCTTATATCTTTTCTAACAAATCTCTCTGATAGATACAAGTTCTTTCCAAAAAATAAAAATAATAATAAATAATAATAAATCTCCCTATACTATACTCTTTGTTGAATGAAAAAACATTAGGTTAAAATATCATATAGATTTTGTTTCCAATACTTTCTTCAATTATACTTATTTTTAATTGTCCAATTTTAGGCTATGTTCTTTTCAATAAACTTTAAATGCAGTCTCATTGCTAGTTTTTTTTTTTTTTTTTAAAAAAAAATTTTATGTTATCTATTAGCATTTTTATTTATAAATTATATTTTCATATATTATATTTATTTGCATGAAAAATATAACTAATATTCAACCAATTTTAATAAAATTAACTTTGAGGGACTGAATTTAAAATTTATTGAAAGTATTGAGACTAAAATTGGACAATTGAAATTATAAGGACCAAAATTGAACAAACTTAAGAGTATATATAGTGACCAAAATGATATTTTAACCTAAATATGTTAATGGCAGGAAGACATTATTTTTATTTTCTCTTTCTTTGATTAATATTGTCTCTAACATTATACACATCTTGTTTTTCAATTCTTCCATCTCTAAATGTTTTCTTTTATCTCTTATAAATCTCTCTACCGAGCTTTAGTTTATGTATCCATAGCTTTTTAGAAAACATAAAAGCAAAACACTAACGACAAACTAGTTACGAAATGATTATCAAATGTGAATTGTGAAGGAGCGTGAGAATTTTAGTTTGACATTTTAATTAATATGATGGATTTTTTTATTGGTTGATTTATTGCATTTAATAAATAAGTGGGTCCCATTAATATATATTAAAAGTGAGTGTGAGAAAGTACTCTGTTCAATTTTAGTGGTTAAAGTTAAAAGTGAGTGAATTTAAAAAGGCTCCTCCTGACTGAGTTAGTGATGTTAAATTTGAGGGGTATATGATGGAAAAAGTAGATTTTAGTTTGGATATATAATCTCTAAGATTGGGTTCATTGAAAGCTAAAACTAATACATATAAATGAAAAGAAGAAGAGAGAGGGAGGGGTTGGATTACATGAATAATTATATATAAATGAAAAGAAAAGAAAAGAAAAGAAAAAGGTGTTGGTGTGTTTGTGTCAGGATGGAATTAATATGTTTCATTGTCGTTTGGGCGCAGATCCAAAGCAGGCAGTAGGGGAGTTTTAAGAAGCAGACTTTGACCTCTCTGAAACCAAAAATATAAAGAAGAAGAAAAAAGGCATATTATTATTGAGAGGGTTTGAATTAGTTTTGGTGAAAAGGGGGTGTTGGAGAGAGAAGACAATCTCAATCTCAGTGGCATCCATTCAATTACTGTAAACAGAGAGAATAGAAGTAATTATTCATAAATTGTGTATTAAGTGTGATCCCATTTCAGGAAAATGGACTTGGATGTGGTCGTTGGCTCAATTACCATCCCTTACTTCTTTTACGGAAATACTTGCCAATCCCATATAATTTACTCTATCAAATTTATTACTCAACATTAATGTTTTGTCTACTCATATATAATATATGTTTAATCAATGAGGTACCTTAATTTGATTACCTGATTAAGTTAAATTAAAATCACGCTCCCCCTTTGGCTGCCTACATTACGTTTTTCTTTCTCATCGTCATGTGATCAACTCCAGCTGCGGCATTGACTGGAGGAAGATGAGCCCACTGCAAACCCTCAACCACAATATATATGTTTAAGCTAATAATGTAATTCTCTCTACTCTCTACTCTCTACTCTCTACTCTCTACTCTCTACTCTCTCTCTCTCTCTCTCTCTCTCTCTCTCTCTCACATCATTTATGGAACAACACAAAGCTTACATTTTTTGCAGCTGTCTTGAATGCTTCTTTATGAGCCATTGCTGGATTCTCCGCCTTCAGCCTCCGAATCTCTTCCCTGCACAATATAATACAATATTTGCATGAAACCAATTCAGCCTCCCAACCCTTTTCTAAACACCTCTCATCTCTTACGTGCACAGTTAACACTAATACAATAATGGTTTAATAATTAACAAATATTTATCTTACTTGATGAATTGGTTATAAGCTGATGGGGCTCGCTGTTTCTTCTCCGGGGCTAATTTAAAAGAGCATAACAAATGTCACGTACAATAGTAAGAAAAGAATTTAAAGGCATAATAATAAACTTATTATACAGATGGTGGCTTACGCTTGTTAACAACTGGAGTGGGAGGAATAATGATGACATCATCATCTTCATGATTGTGAATAATGTTATGATAGGAGGTTATGAGGTCGGATGTGTTGCTGAGGCTGTCCAAGCAGTAGTGTTTCTGGCCGACGTTAAACTCTTGGGCGAAAGGTTCCTTTGGCTGTCACAAAAACATATATATAATAATAATAATAATAATAATTTAAACCCAATTCAAAATTAAATTTAGAGAGAGAGATAATGAGAGAAAGAGTAAATTTAGGAGCGTTAGGTACCAAATTATGAGAGAGGGAAGTAAGAAGATCGAAAGGGATAAAAGAGGGCTTAGCCATGTTGACAGAGAGGAGGCCACTGCAGTTCCCACATCTTACGCTCACCACCATCGACAAGTTGCTGTAGGGCACATTTACCTGTGTGTGCTTAATATTACTTCATTATTCAACAATTTGAAATCATCATCCAATCGAAACCAAATTATGCATTATCACTAATTTAATTACTGCTTAATTAGCTTGTTTTAGTTTTGTGTGTTGTGTTATACAAATACGTGTTATCTTACCAACAATATGGTGCTACAAAGACCACATTGCACATAACGAATCTGTTCAGAGGAATCGGCCAGGAGCTGCTCCACTATCGACATATCAACACCTTTTACAGTTGAGAGAGAGAGAGAGAGAGAGATGAAGAGCTAACAATATGTCTGTGAGAGACGGAACCAAGCGCAATTTATACACCTCATTTTGGTGGACGCATTGCTATTATTATCAAATATACATCATACCTCCCTTTCCTTCTCTCGTGTTTTCTCACTAAGATTCTTTCATCATCTTATTATATTCTATATATATATAATGTGTTATATTTTGTGTGCTCTACCTCTACTTTAAACAATTTTCATATGGTTATTTTTTAACTGTTAAAGTCCAATTTTTAAAATGTTTATTCTGCTCTATCAATTTTTACTTTTGTTCTATTTAGTTTTGGAAATTTTTAAATGTCTATTTTAACTTTGCCAACTCTAGAATGTTCATTATATAGTTTTCAATATTGGCATATACTGATATTATCACAATTTTAAACTAACAATGATTTATAAATGGTTGTTGTTTTTTTTTTTAAAAAAAAAATAATAATTTTTTTATTTTTTTTTTTTTTCTTTTTTAAAATTTTTATTTTTTTTTTTTTTCTTTTTTAAAATTTTTATTTTTTTTTTTTTTCTTTTTTAAAATTTTTATTTTTTTTTTTTTTCTTTTTTAAAATTTTTATTTTTTTTTTTTTTCTTTTTTAAAATTTTTATTTTTTTTTTTTTTCTTTTTTAAAATTTTTATTTTTTTTTTTTTTCTTTTTTAAAATTTTTATTTTTTTTTTTTTTCTTTTTTAAAATTTTTATTTTTTTTTTTTTTCTTTTTTAAAATTTTTATTTTTTTTTTTTTTCTTTTTTAAAATTTTTATTTTTTTTTTTTTTCTTTTTTAAAATTTTTATTTTTTTTTTTTTTCTTTTTTAAAATTTTTATTTTTTTTTTTTTTCTTTTTTAAAATTTTTATTTTTTTTTTTTTTCTTTTTTAAAATTTTTATTTTTTTTTTTTTTCTTTTTTAAAATTTTTATTTTTTTTTTTTTTCTTTTTTAAAATTTTTATTTTTTTTTTTTTTCTTTTTTAAAATTTTTATTTTTTTTTTTTTTCTTTTTTAAAATTTTTATTTTTTTTTTTTTTCTTTTTTAAAATTTTTATTTTTTTTTTTTTTCTTTTTTAAAATTTTTATTTTTTTTTTTTTTCTTTTTTAAAATTTTTATTTTTTTTTTTTTTCTTTTTTAAAATTTTTATTTTTTTTTTTTTTCTTTTTTAAAATTTTTATTTTTTTTTTTTTTCTTTTTTAAAATTTTTATTTTTTTTTTTTTTCTTTTTTAAAATTTTTATTTTTTTTTTTTTTCTTTTTTAAAATTTTTATTTTTTTTTTTTTTCTTTTTTAAAATTTTTATTTTTTTTTTATTTTTTAATTTTTAAATTTAATTTTTTTATATATTTAATATAAAAAAAAAAAAAAATTCAAGAATTAACATAAATTAAATTAAAAAATTTTAAAAAAAATTGAAAGTTTTATAGATGCTAAAGGACCAAAAGAAATATCTTAAAAGTGGAAGTACTAAAATAAATCAAAATTGAAAGTTTAATAACATACCATAAAGGCAAAAAATGGAAACTACAATAGATGTCGAAACGCCATCTTTCTTCTATTCCTTTTCATCTCATTTACCACCGTTTCACTTTATTTACCACACGTCCACGCTAGTAGAATTCAGAAGGGATGATGCATCAAGTTAAACTTTATTTCAACCTCTAACTTTTCTCCTATCTGTGTGCTTGTGATTTACTCAAACGGTGAAGTAGGAAGGGGACCGGAGGAGGTTCATAACTACTAAGCGCATAAATTAACAAAAAGAAAGATGGTTGCTGCAGTTTTCACCATAAGAACCACTATGAAGATTATAAAAATATTACCAAATACCAACAGCATAAGAATAATATAAAATGAATAAGAAACTGCATGAATCCAGAATCTTATAGGATTAATGTGGCAAAAGGGTCAGAAGTGTAAATTACAGCAATATTTACCCGAACATCATTATGTAAGTGTCTTCCTTAGGAATGTAAGTATTAGTATATAAATGGCCAAAATGTTTCATTCATAGTGACCATCTACCTAAAAATTATTATTATAAGTTGAGGTGGGTTATCCCGTGAGATTAGTCGAGGTGCACACGGACACTCACAAATATTTAAAGAACATATATATAAGTATAATATTAGTAAGGACGGATAAGCAATTAGATAAGGTGTTTGTTGGTGTATTTGGTTATAAATAGAGGGGTGGAGATCAAGAGAATGCAAGTAATTGTTGAGGGAGGTTCCATGTGTTGCATACTTGTTTACTCTTGTAGCCCTTGCTGCAACACCAAGTCCTTAAAAAAACAACAGTCGTGATTAATGAGAGAACATTTTCTATTATGTTCTAAAGTTTATGCCTATTTGGTCTTTCAACTAGTAAAATTACAAATTTAGTCTTTAAATTTTAAATTTTTTTTAAATTCACAAATCAAGTAAACACCAAATTGAAAATTGAGATTCATAAAGCATGAAGCTCAAATTTACATCTAATAGATTAAATGCTTCTGAAATTATTTAAAATCATCAACAAAGTATCCTACATGAAATTGAAACATTAAGAACCCTAATAGTCACTTTTGAAAGTTATGGAAGAGATAGACACAACTAAGCACTGAAGAATTATCTGCATCCGTCCATCTCAACAGAATTATAAAAGGAAGCACCAAAAAACCATTTCATGAAAAATTATCATTAGCATTCATTCTCTAAACTATTATATAATATGAAATATGGATCTTGGACATTTGAAAATTGCTGATGCTTCGTTTAAAAGAACATGTGGTTGAATGGTGCAATCGATCGACCAACAAAATCTTTTTGTGTGTTTACATCAGTGTTCTAACCAACGTTTCGAGGCCAGAGAAAAAATTGGATGCAAGTTTGAAACCAAAAGCTAATTGCTAGGAGAAATATATATCGATAAACGGAACCAGAATTTAGCCTCACCAATTGCTAAAGCATATAGCCAAAGTTTTGACCCCACTAAAATCAGTCTACATGACATCACAACTCAAACCTAGAAAAAACCGACCACTGTTTGACCAAGTCACCAATAGAAAACTGCAATACATCTTATTCCCAGTATATCCGGTGACGTGAAAAGAAAAAAAAAACAAATACTAGGAAGAAATAATTTCTTGCAATCAAGCTCAACTGAAGTTAACAAACTCTTCATTGATGTTGAGAGGCGATCATTTTGATATTAAAATGGAACAAATGGGTCGAACGATCTTAACGTATGGAAAACCTAATAATACAGGATGCTATTAGAGCTTCTAAACTAATCAGAAATCCAAGGCTAGTTTCAACGATGAGACACTCATTATGGATAGACCAAAAGCATAAGTAGCAGGGTGCCAGTCCAAAGAATTAAAGAATTTTCAATGACGTAATTTTAGCACACTAATTTGAGAATATAAAACTGCACAACATCTCGAGCAAACAAGCAGTATACGAAAGATGCTTCAAAAATATTAACCAAAATTGAGGGTTGATCGTTTCCAAACGTGACATAGTTCATAAAAATGGACCCATTTGACCATTTGCTATCCTAGTATTATCCCAAAATGATGATCATCATTAAAAGAATCTCTATCAAAATGTAAACATAAAAAGGACCTAATCGCCGCCGGGCTTCTGATACACGTAAGTCAAGCCACACTTGCCACAGTAATGACGATCAAAATGATTGGCCATAAATGTACCAGCGCCGCATTCAGCGTTAGGGCACTCCTTCCTGAGCCTCTGAACCTTTCCCGAATCGTCGACCTTGTAAAACTGAAGAACGGCGAGCTTGACCTTCTTCTTCTTGTGCTTGATCTTCTTAGGTTTGGTGTAAGTCTTCTTCTTGCGCTTCTTAGCACCACCACGGAGCCTTAAGACAAGATGGAGCGTGGACTCCTTCTGGATGTTGTAGTCGGCAAGTGTTCGACCATCCTCCAGCTGCTTACCGGCGAAAATGAGACGCTGCTGGTCCGGCGGTATTCCCTCCTTGTCCTGAATCTTTGCCTTAACATTATCGATGGTATCAGAACTCTCGACCTCGAGAGTTATGGTCTTCCCGGTAAGCGTTTTCACGAAGATCTGCATATTGTAGCAGTCGCAGGTTTACCGAGACGACGAGGGGAGATTGACAGATTAGGGCTAATTCTGATTGCGAAACTTTTATATGTGGGAATTAAGTTTGTTGGGCCGCTCTAAAGCCCAAGATATTCATCACTCATGGCCCGTTCCACCTCTCATTTATATACATAAGGCTTTCCACGTTAATAGGGTGAGAAGCACGTACACAGATACAGAATACAGATACGGTAATATTTATATCGTTATTTTTTATAAATTTAAGTTGGATTAAAGTAGATTTAAAAAGAGAGTGAAAAAAAAACATCATCAGCAAAACTGATTGGTAGTTGAATGATAGATAAGTTAAGTTGAATTAAAGTAGATGCAAGAAAAGGGAGTGGGGGTGCAAAACATGATTAAGGAAGATTTAAGTGGACTTTTTAAGTAAAATGGATTGTGAGTTCGGCTTTTAAGTGGTTAGGCTTAAATTTAAGGGAAAAAAAAAAAAAAAAAAGACCCAACATATCCCTGGATGTATTTGGGAGGGGATCCACTATCTAAACATTTTAAAAAATAATAATAATCAAATACTTCAAATCACATATATGATACCGATTCTCTATACATTAGAAGTATATGTTCTTCGAGAAATATTCTATTTAAATAGGTTTATTTACATTAATAACCTAAAACTACTATTTTGTTTTTATATATATATATAAATAGCTTACTGTGTTAGGATATTTCATTTACACGGATAACCTAAAACTACTAATTTTTTCTTAATAGCCCAATGTATTAGGAAATTTCATAAAAACCCAAGCTAAATGTCATATACACCCTTGCATAATTTTGAAGGTTTTTTTAAACAAAAAATGAAATATGAAAGACCACATATAGAAAATATTAGAAAAATAGCACCTATGGAAAATATTAGAAAATTACCACATATGGAAAATATTATGCTAAAATAAATATCATAATGAATACAGATATTTGAGTTACACGTAGTGAAACAATGTAAATTCACAAAAATACGGTGAATAAAACATAGTATGTATGAACCGACCAAAATCAAATATAATATACTGAATATATATTTTTCATTGCACGAAGGATTCTGTTGGTTTGATATAATGTATCTTAGTATATTTGAAATATATAATTGACACATCTGGGGAACTTTTGAAATACCTGTAATGAAATTGTGTGAGTTTAGTCAAAATTAGGAACAACATACCTTCTAAGATATTAAATATGCGTTTTTTAAATGGATGGTTGAATATATTAGACAATATATTGAAATAATGTAAATTATGAAAAATATAACAGACCAACTAAATGAACAAAGCCATCGAAAAACTAAAGAAAAAATAGAGACAAAAAAGTAATACAGTACGAAAAGAACCCATTGTCGATGAAAAAAAAATCCCGAGCACTATGGATGAAAGCCTTAATATATGAATTAAAACTAAAGTGTAGTATAATAAAAATGAACAATAAATTATGAGATTCTTCATAGTGCAGATTGAAGGGTTACTTAGGAGTTACGTACAAAAGTTTTGAGACAACAATTCTTTCCTGTTTTTGCTCCTTTGTAAGTTGAAAATCATGGGGGGAATTCACATCATATACCAGATTCTAGACGTGGCCGCGAGAGTGGTAGGTTGTCCAGGGTTTGAGTAAATTTGTTTCACGTGCCAGCTGTTAAGTTTATGTTGCTATGTATACTTTTTTCACATTGTATTTTTTGTTGTATGTTGAAATTTCGCTCCAAAAACGGATATAATCCCCTAATTTGAGTATGCAAACGGAGAGTTGAAGTTCTGAGTGAGTATAGTCGTAGTTCAGAAATCCTAGTTTTAGGGTCAGTTCTTGTAATTCCATAATCATATTTTATATCCTAATTTGTTTAATCCTCTCTCCTCATTTCTTCTGATCTGAGTTGAGTTTTGGGTATCGTCAATACACGTGGCGGGTAGATTGGGCAGAAGTGTCCAGAAAATGAAGTTATTGTGAAAATTCCAAGTTAAGCCAATCCATTCCAATTGAAAAATTGATTGATCCAATCCGAGAAGGAAGGAAGGAAGGAAGGAAGGAAGGGTGATTGTTGCAGTTGCACCTGCGGAGAAGTTCATCCTTTCACAGTTTCTCTCTGTAACTATTAACTCTCCTTTCTCTCAAATGCTCGGAGGAAGCAAAGAATCTCCCTTTTATTGAACTCTCTGTTTCCTTCCGTCTCGTTTGCATACCTTACGCCTTCCATTTTTAATTGGTACTAATACCGTTCTCCTCTTCTTGCCTTTCTTGTTTTTTAGTATTAATCGATCCCGTTATTGGACCAATCTAAAGTAACGAATCTGGGAATTCCCCCCCCCCCCCCCTTTTGCCTATTTCTGTCAACTTTTATTTATTTTTTATTTTTAATGATGATTGTGATGCTTCTTGTTGAATCAGCGAGTTTTACACATTGGGTTTTTGCCATACTTCTTGGTCTGCTGTTTATTGAATTTCAACTCGTCCTTCTCTTTTTATTTGTTCTTTTTTGCCCGTTGATTCGCTTCGTTCCATTTTTTTCCTTTTTCTTAATGTAATGCTGAAAAGAACTCAATTCAGAAAATTTCTGTTGTTATTCTGACTAATAATGTTGCCGCTCCGGCTTTCTTTCTGACATTGTTTTCCTTTTTCGATGGCTAGACTTGATTTACTAATTGTTGTTCCTCCTCCTTTTACCCTGAACTTTTCTTCCACGCTTGCTCATTGGGATCTATCCTACTTTCTTCTTTCCCTGCTCTAAAATGCTTTCTTTTCTTTTTTTTTTTTTTTCTTCTTTTTTTTTTTCCTCTCCTTAATTTTTTTTTTTTTTTTTTTTTTTTTTTTTTTTGTCAAGACCATTCATTTAACTGCTTACTTCAAATTTTGACTATCTTTTTGGAGACAGTTACAATCACTGAGTCGAATTTTTTGTATCGTGTACAATTAACTCATCATGAGTTTCTTAGCAGGATTATCAGCCTCCTGGAAGCCTGTCATGACTACTGATACTAATACTTTAAGTTATTGGTTGAACTGGAGGTTCTTTCTATGTGCTTTGTTTCTGTCAACCGTTATGATTGTGGCAGCCCTATTAATATGGAAATATGAAGGTTTCAAAAGACCCAAATCTGGATCAAGAGACGATTCACAAGATTCAGTTGGGTCATTGTACGAGGATGAACTCTGGCGGACGTGTCTAAAAGGAATAAATCCAGTTTGGCTGCTAGCTTACAGAATGCTTGTTTTTGCTGTGCTTTTCGGATTGATACTAAGCGAAGCTGTTGTTTCTGGAGGGGGAATATTTTTATTTTATACTCAGTAAGGCATTTATACATCTCGTATTCTTGTATCATTCTAAACTCAATTTTTTGTACTGTATGTTTAAGTGAGGACACTAGTTCAACCCAACTGGGAGGCTGTGAACCAATCTTGTTCTTCTCATTATTCCCATGCTTGTCAAGCTTGGTAATGATTATAGTTCTGATGGTTCATTTTTGGTTCAAATCTAGAAATATTTACACTGTGGGGAGTTAGACGAATGACCCGCTTAGAGACTGTTCAAATAGTAGTCTGATTGTTCTAGCCCATTCTATAGCTAGTGCTTGCATAATTTGCATAGGATGATTTTCATATTCTTCTTAGACATCTATTATTGAGACTTATAAAGATTTCCTGATAAGGTTATGTAGCCTTTATAGCACTCTTACCTGGTATAACTTCGTGCAAGATGTGGGTGAAACACCGCAGACTTATTAATTTTAGACACTTTCTTATCTAACATTCATATATTTGGGGAAATTTGCAATCAATGGTTTAGATGGCATCCTTCTGAGGTATATCTTGAATATTGCCAGATAGAGGTTGTGAAGTTATGCAGTTTACCATGCATTATCAATCTACCGTCCCAGGTCATGTTTAACCAATAATCATCCTGAATGTACAGAAAACAAGTTACAAACTACTTTGGCATTACAGGAAATAAAGTTAAACCAGACTGACATATTTATTTTGTGCAGGTGGACGTTTACATTGGTCACACTCTACTTTGGGGTATGCTTTATAACTTCAAAACTACATGTCTGCTAACAGATCTGGTTATACTTTACTCACATTTGATAGACACAAAGTAGGATGGTGTATCCATGAATTTTGGTCCTGAGATCTGGCGTTTGGAGCCCTAAAAGGAAAATATTGATCCTACATTTGATATATGTAGCACCATCTAATTAGATATAGAAATATTTTTGGCTGTTAGGGTAGCCAGGAATACAACAAAACTTACCTAACATTCAATGAATTATTAAAATTTCATGGCTTTAGTTTTCCTCTATTCATAAGTTATTAACTAAGCTTAAATATTGCGATCTTGCAGCTTGCAACTTCATTCTCCATTTATGGTTGTTGCAGAAAATGTAATGATAGTGGCAGCTCAACCGAGCATACAAGTTTAGATGCAGAGCGAGGCACTTATGTTCCCCCAACTCTCGGCGTGGAGAGCCCCGACGTGGCTAATACAGCCAAGAGTTTGAACTCCCGTGAAGAATTTCATACTCGCCAAGCTGCTGGTGTGGGGGGATACGCATTTCAAATTATTTTTCAGGTGATTATTTCTTTTATGTTGAAATGTATGGATATGCTTAGGTTGGCGAAGGCTCTTACATGCTATTAATTTAACCTTCCCAGTACATATTTGAGTTATGTTAATTTATTACTGTTATATTTGGTCACATTTAGAAAATAGAAATACGAAGTGGTTGTTCTGAAGGCGCTTGCTCCATTTTCTTTTCCTAGATATCCGCAGGTGCTGTAGTACTTACAGACATAGTATTTTGGTTCATTCTTTATCCACATCTTCTATCTCGAAGTGGTGGGCTAAGTTTTGTAAGTATTTGATTTTCTGCCCCACCTCTCTTTCTGGCTAATATAGAGTCATTTACAATGCTTATTTTAGATTGGGGGAGTTGCATTTTGTTTTGTTTGATTGATGTTGTGACGTATTCACCATTTGGCCACAGTTCGTTGTTACCATGCACTCGGTGAATGCTGTTTGTCTTCTTGGCGAAACCATTTTGAATGGTTTGGTAAGTTTGGATGCTTCAATAGGCTTCTATTTTGGTATTCCTGTGAGTATATGGGCAATGATTTAAGGTTGCTTTGAACTGCAGCGATATCCATTCTTTCGGATTGGATATTTTGTACTGTGGACGGGGATATTCGTCATTTTTCAATGGATTCTCCATGCTTGTGTTTCAATGCCGTAACTTTCTACTCTGCTCTAACACAATTTCCTACAATGATTTTACATTGAACATATATGAATGAGATTGTTAAATTTTTTTCAACCTGCTTCATTGCAGGTGGCCTTATCCGTTCCTTGATTTATCACCCCCATCCGCACCATTATGGTGAAGTTTAAATCTCTGGCTCTGCCTCTGCCTCTGCCTCCAATGCCTTTTTATTATTCTTGTTTCTGAATTTTCAGTGGTTATGGACATTCATTTTGCAGGTATGCTGGGGTTGGGTTGATGAATGTACCCTGTTTTGGGGTGTTCGCCTTAGTGATCAAAATGAAGCAGTCCCTATTGCCAAAATTGTTCCCGCAGTCATTTCAGGAGTCAAGGTGACGACTGACCGGTGGTTAAGAAGCTGTGTTTTCCAGTGATCCCCATCATGTTTGCTTCAAATATTGAGTGTTGAGGGCGTAAATATTGGACATATACAACATACTGTGCAGCCAAGCATGATGATGAAGTGCAAAAGACACAGGCGGTTGGATGGAGACATACTCTAACAAAGCTCAATTAGGCGGAGGGTGCCAGATTTTGTAAGCCTATTTTCATACTCAATGCTCCTATGAAATTCTTGCATCTTCCCAATTACTCTCATTTTTTTTTCCTCTCTTTTTCTTTGTTAGAGTCACTTTGCTAACTTCTTTTCCCTCCCAACTGGCCATACAATTATTTACTTTAAACATTTGATTTGTGGTATTAACCTGTTTCTTGTTTCCGATGTTTTACAACAATGCAAAAATATGTTTTAACTATTGTTTGGGGAAAGATACTACTTTGGTCTTTTTTTTCTTCTCTTTCTTCTTTTTGTTTTCTCTATAATTTCTATTTGGTCTATACTTTTAAGTTTTGAATTTAGTTTCTATCTAGTCCAATAATTTAAAAATGTCCGTTTTTATCTTGAATCTTTACTAATTTTCACTTTTAGTCCTTCACATAACATAAACATAAACATTACTGACCCTAACATAATACTTACTAGGATGTTGATAATAATTGCAATAAAACCTTGTTAGCCTAGTTGTAAAAAGAAGTTTAGAGCTATCTGAACAATCTTTTGATTTCTCAACTCTACGTTTCTTGAACTTAAAAAAGGGACGACTTTTTGGGATTGTTTGGAAGGTTGGAATATAATCGTGGTTACTAGCAATCAGTTGAGTATTGGAATGCGTGAGGTATCGAAAGTGGAATGCAAATGGGATTGTGAAACGTGAAAAGGTGGAAAAGAGAGTTCGATTAAAAACTATCGGAACATAATATATTTAATATTAGAAATTGGACCCAAAACACTCAAAGAGTCTATATGTGTTTATTGAGAAAATAATTAGTAATCAAGTTACAAACCATCAAGATAGTCGATAATCTTTGGTTTTAAATATCTGGGATTTAAGTCGCTGAAATTGTTCCTTCGTTATACACCTGAGATAAAATGATGATAGATGAATTTAAATCTTATCAGGTCAGAAAATCTAATTGAAATTGGACAAGGAGATCTAACCATTTTAAATTCAAAATTTAATCACATCTCAAATAAAATTCGAAATCAAATGGAAATCCAATTTGAGATATTGATGCCCCTTGGAACATGTTGTCAAATTAAAATTTTCTGAATTTTATCAAATTCAAATCATCCATACATCAAAACCAAATTGAATTGCGATTTTTCAAATTGAAAATTCGACCTATGTCAAAATTTATCCCAAATTGAAATCATGGTGGATTAAACCTCTATTTTATCTTGAATTAAAGTTGGGCTATATTCCAAATTTCACCCTAAATTTAAATCATCTGAGTTTGAGTTTTTATCCTCAAGTCAAATTAAATTGTGGATAAGACCTCAAATTTATCTTGAATTAAAATTTAGTCCTATTTCAAAAAATTTCCCAAATTTTATTACAATCTCAAATTATCTAAATTTGGATTTCTATGTACTGACAAGAAGTTTGGATTTTTACCCTCAAGCCAAATTAAATTGGTAATGAGACTTCAAATTTCTCCCAAATTAAGATTTGGGCATAATCTAAATTTTGTCACAAGCCAAATGGAGTGATATTCAAATTTCATCTCCAAATTTTATTCCAAATTCAAGCCAAATATGAGGTTCAATTTTGGATTAAGAAGAGCATAAATTCTATCAAAATGGAGTTTTATGTCCAGAAAAGTAAAATCATAAGTTTGACTTAAATTAATGTATTGATAAATTGACGTAAAAAGAAATGTGTGTCAAATGAATATAAATTTCAAATCAAAGTTATGTACTAAATTCATAGTTGGATTAAATTGACACATTAATCAAATCAAGATCAATAAAAATCATTTGTATTTTGATTTTAACTTGATCTTTTTTTAGGTTCAACCGCTCATATGTATGCATAAATCTCGAAAAAGTAGAATTTATTAAATTAGAATTTTTTTACCAATCACAAATTGTCACATCATTTCTCAAATTAATGGCAAAGTTAAAAATGGTCAAATTGGAGACTAATCAAAAGTTAAAATGTGCTCAAATTGAAATTGAAGATCATTGGCAAAGTTACAAAGGTTACTTGTTTTTGTCGTGACCATTGGATCATATAAAATAATTTACTCCAATTTGATATTAATATTTGGACTCAAGTCTTATTAAGCTAAAAAATAACTCAATTTGGCATAAAGGTTAACCAAGCCTAAAATTCAATTAGTTAGCCCCAAAGGCAAGGTTCATGAATCTACCAAGAACAATCGCATATGAGAACTCTATAAATAGAGAAGTTCGCTTTCATTTGACTCTAGAAAACTTAGAGAAAATCCTCCTGACAATTAGAAAACTCCCAAAGCAATTGAAGCTAAACATGACTTCAACTTCAAGAACGTTTATGTGTTCTGCTTCTTCAAATCAGGTGTACGTATTCAACATGGATGACCAAAGAATCAAGTGCTAGAAATCGAATTACATCCACCTAAATTAACATAAACACAAATTTAACTCCACAAAACACATTTTTCTGGAAACCTCATACGAACGAATTTGTAAAAAATAATAATTTTCATGTGTTGCGTGTTTTTTTTTTTCCCTTTTCCTTTGGTAATATGTTAATTTAAAAAAATATATCATTTTTTTTAGTACAACAATTTGGAGTATGTAGGATGAAAGCGACCAAGCGAAGTTCGTTTTTTTAAGAAAAAGAAAAAAAAAAGAAAGAAAGAAAGAAAAAGAAGAAGAAGAAAAAAAAAGAAAAACAAGGTTTGATTGGTCACAAGTTTTAGGTGGGTAGCATCAATAATCTATTAACATTTTCAGTCAGGTGGATGAGTTTACCCGTTACTAAATGCATATAATTAATTAAGAGTCAATACGTGGCTCCTTTAAACTCTTCCTAAATATATATATTATAACTACCTAAGTTCGTTGAAATGGTCTTCTTTTTGCTCTCTCTCTCTCTCTTTTAATAAGTTTTTCTTATTTTCTTATTTTTAACTTTCTTTATTCAAGCCATCAAAGTTTAGCACAACGGCACATAGTATGCAATTTCTCTCTTAAAATCAAATATTCATCCTATCATTTTCATTGTATCTGTACTAAAAAAAAAGATAGTTAAGATAGATAAAATATCAAATTATGTACAAACTATTATAAATAAAAAATAGAAAATACAAATTATTAGAAAAATTATTATAAATATAAAAAATATCAAACTATTTATGCATATAGAAAAATTCAACGGTTCTCGTGGTTTATAGCTGAAATAATAGAAGTCTATTGTGGTCTATCGCTAATAAACAATGATTTTTTTTCTATGTTTATAAATAGTTTTGCTCACTTTGATATATTTAAAAACTACCTTATATTTATTATTTAAAAAAAAAAAAAAATCAACAATTTGGCTCTGTCAGCCTAGGAATGGATTTTGGTATCCATTCAACCCAAAAGTAATAGTCCAGCCTATCCACGCCAACGCCTCCAGATTTGTTTAAGATTTTCTGCATCAATTTTGTATTTCGCTGGTAACCCTCTACTAAACCCTTTTTCTTCTTTTTTTAGAATGAAAGCAACCCTCTACTAAACCAACCATACATTTTGTTATATTTTAATACGTTTAACTTCATGAATTTCCTACGCAACATTTCACCAACACTTTTTCACTTATTATTTTCTTTCTTTTCATTTTCTAACTATTAAAAATTGCTTCTTTTTTTTTTTTTTAATCATGTTATTCGATCACTACTAAATTTAATCCATTCTCAATGGATTAACTGAAATTAATTGTTTTCCACTTACGTTGCTTACAATGTAATAGCAACAATACATGTCATTTCTGGCACACAAGGATGTGGATTTAACTGATTGATATACCATTGAGAATATACAAAATGGATAGATTATTATTTTTGCCTAAAGAGAACGTCACCAAGATGAAAGAACGATAATTATTTGAATATATATAGATTTTCAGATTAACTTCTTTCCATATAATTTTGGTCATAAACATCTCCTGCAGTCTTTTGTTTCCTTTTGTCAAGCATTAGTTCTTTAATAGAAATTCTAATTTATTTTTAGATAGAAAGATGATTCGAATAGATTATGATAATAAATGTATTTTATTCTTTTTCGTATTTTTAAAGTGAAATCATTTTTAATTTTTTACCAATTAATTAGCATTAAACAAGAATTCAACCATGAATCTAATTATTTACTATATTGTCAACCATGGTTAAGAAATTCAAAGAAAGAGTATCTTTCCTTCATTGCAGAGCAAAGGAGACAGGCTTTCTTTATTAAAAAAATAAAAATAAAAATAAAAATAAAAATGTATAATTGACTAAGAGGAAAAACAACCCATGAAAATGAGAACGTGAGAAGGGGAGGGAGTTGAAAGATTTGTGCTTAAACAAATAATGCAAATGGGATTCAAAATGCACGCTGTCAAATCATTGATATAAAATCACACAAGTTGCTCCTTCACTGACATTTAATATATATATATATATATATATATATATATATATATATACACTTTTACTTACTTTATACATTTCTTTTTAATAAAATTCAACCATACAATTTTCATCTACATAGTTGATGAATTTATGTTAGGAGTGAATATATTTCAATAATAATTATTGTCATCTTCTTCTTTTTTTAGAATTGAAAGGTTCAATTTTTCATCTTACAATTATTATACTAAAAAATATTGCCTTTCTATTATGTAACTTTATAAACTTATAATATTATGCAATCTTGTCTAATAAGTAGTTAAATGTAATTAGCATGTATAAACAAAATAGTGAAAGTTACATTTTTATCCAAAAAAAAAAGAATAATTATTATAATGTTTATAATTGAATAAAATAGTTAAAATAAACATAATTTAAGGATAAACAGTGGTAGAAGTGATTGAAGGCAGAAGCAGCTGATAAATAAATATTGACTACGTGGACTTACTTTATGTTATGAATTAATTAATGAAAATTCATTTTTATAATGTATATACTTAAAAAAAAAAAAAAAAAAATTATACTATTTCCAAAATAAAATCAATGCTTGGACAACGTACACATGTTTCACGATGTAGTCGCGGGACCTATGCCTATGCGGAGCACCATCGTCCGTTCCGATTTGACAATAAATTTCGAACTGTTTTGGTTTTGTTTTATTTATTATTAATTCATTTCTATTTCTTTCGGGAAAAATGATTTTAAAATATCCCACGGGTATCACATGTTCACACCAACGTGATTCATCCTAAATCTTAAATAATCAATATTTTATTTTAAAAAATTTAAATACAATTTGGTGCCAAACCCAAGTAATCTCAACAAATGAGAGATTCAATCATCTGTTTCCACCGTTAGTACTAAACCTTTATCTTCTTTTTGTACTTTTTAAATAGTAATCATTTTGGTTTTGATTTCCATTAACATCGATCTTTTAAGAGAGAGAAAATGAAAATTATTAACTTTTAAATAATACAAATACATCTTTTAAAAAATACAAAGACCAAAATAAATATTTTAAAAGTACGAAAAAACAAATCGTGTTGAATGTAAAAATATAGGAACCAAATTGAATATTTTGAAAGCACGTGAACAAAATTTAACCAACATTAAAAATACAACCCAAAACAAGCAGCTCAATTGTGTACATCGATGAGTAAGCGACTAAGAGATATGTGGTTTGAAGAATAAAAACGACAACAATAATGTATCACAATATGTTTTCCCAATCATACATACACACAAATTGATTATTATCTATTGTTTTTTAAAGTTCAACAAAAACAAGAATAAAGCTTTTTTTTTCTTCTTTCATTTAACAATACGTGGCGCGGGAGATTCAAATTTCTAAAATCTTGGCTAAAAAATTATATTTTATGTCAATTAAACTATGTTTACGTTAGTTTTCAATAGTAGAGATTAAAACATCGACCTTTAAAATAGTAAAAGTTGACTATCATAAGAGTTAATCTACTAGTAAATAAAGACATGAAAGATTCAATATATTTTGACAGTTAGTTGATTGACACGAATATATATATATATTATTGAAGTTGTGTAAAATTTTGATCAATGAATTAAAAATACAAATTGTCTTTTAAAAATTATTATTATTGAAGTGTTATAAAATTTTATTTATGACTCGTTTAAATGGCCGATATTATTTCATGGATATTAATATTAAATAGGTTAAAAATTACTTTTAGTCTTTAAACTTTTTAAAAATGACGATTTAGTCCTTAAACTTTAATCTGTAACGATTAATTAGTCCATATATTTTCAATTTTGTAACAATTTAGTCTCTAGAATTTACTATGTAACAATTTAGTCCTCCTTGTAGAAACTAGTGTTAAAATTTAATAAGATTTTTTTTTGTATAAATAAACCAATAAACTAATTAAAGACTCAATATTTTTACAAAATACATAGTCTACATCATAAAATAATAAAAATTGACATCTAATTTTGATGATTTTTATATGTTAGGGACTAAATTGTTACAAATTTAAAAATATAAGGACTAATTGTTAGATACTAAAGTTTAGATACTAAATTGTTATAAAATGTAAAGTACATAAACTAAATCTTTACAAACTAAAGTCTAGAGATCAAGTTGTTACTTTCGTAAAAGCATAGGGATGGAGAGTGTCTTTTAACTTATTAAATATTTAAAATTTAAATGTCTAGAATAATTAATGTTTATGTTTGGACATAGAAGACAATCAATGTCCAAAAATTAAATATGTGTGTTTGATTTGACAATTTTATATATAAAGTCTGGAATTAAATAAATATAGGAAAACAACTAATGTAATCATAAGTTAAATTTAGTATTATTTAATATATTGTTGTATCAATTAATTATTTAATCACTTAAAATAAAGGAAAATTATCTTAAATGATAAAACTGTTGAAAATATTTACAAATAATAACAAAATATCATAATCTATATGTGATATTTTAGATTTTATCACAAATAATAGCAAAATATGTTTCTAATAAAATATTGACTAATTATTTTAAATGATACAACTATTGAAAATATTTTGATATATAATAAAATGTCACTGCCTATCAGCAGATAAACAATAATATTTTGTTGTATTTATTATTATTTTAACTAATTTGACTATATTTAAAAATAATTTGAAAATATTTTAAATAAACATAATTACATTAGAAAAACAAGTTAGCTCATAGTTGGCACTATTGACATACACTTATGCCAGAAAATTTCAATCAAAATACCGAAAAGTTGATCAAAATTTTAAGATTTCGATGGCCTCAAAATTTCAGTAGGGAAATTTTGTTTTCCCTCCATTTTGATGAAATTGCAAAAAGAACATTAATGATATATACGCACACATGCGTGCATAGGACCGTTTTAAAATTAAGCTACAATCAAAGTTTTATTTGCTAATTATAACTATATTTATCAATTTTCATAAAGTTTTGATGCAGTAGCAGTATAGTTGTAGTAGAATGATGGATGGTAGTGGGGTGCAAACGAAGAGTAGCGGCAAAAAGGTCATACCTGTTGCTGTTGGTTGCCTGCTCTCATTGTCCTTCGCATTCAAGCAATCCAGGTTCCCGCCGTCTGAAGCCAACGAAACTAATCTTTTATTTATTTACTTATTAATTAATTGGTTAAATTTTCGAGAATTAATTTAAAAACTCTGTGCAGCTATAAATTGGAAGGTCGTTGGAAAGCAATGTTTGTGCAGTAAATTAAAGCGGAACGGAATTCCGGAACTTTCATCCTTCTTGTTTCTTCTTCTTCTTCTACTTCTAATCCAAAGGTAACTATTGCATCTCTTTGGGACCAACTTTTCTGGATCTGTCACTGTGTCTGCGTCCTTGTTTTCTTTTGACTTTCATTATCCAATTTGGAATGTTGTTAAAGATTCTCTTCTTCTGCCTTTGAAATGTATGAGTCGGAACACAATGTCCTGATCGGCGGTCTTCTATGACTTACTGCAGGATTTGACAAATGGCGCGCAAGAAGATCAGAGAATACGATTCTAAGAGATTGTTGAAGGAGCACTTCAAACGGATCTCTGGTAGAGAACTCCCCATCCAATCCGCTCAAGTGAGTCCTGTTTCATTGTTGTTTTAGATCTCCAAATTCCTAACAATTTTCTTCCTAGATCTCTTGTTCCTTGATATCATATTGGCGTTGTTGCCTGTTGAGGTGTCTTCTTTGCTACAAACAAGACATTCACTGAATAACGTTTTTCTTCTTTTCCTTTTCTATTTGGTTACCCGTGTTGAGTGCTGCTTGCTTGCGAATAATAGTTCGAATACCCAGAATCATCTTTTTTCCCCATTAAATTAAATATTGTCTATGTTCAATTGGTTTTTCATTTTCCGGCCTAAAATTTTCCTCTGGACATTACCCAATCAGGGTTGAAGTGTCACCCGTTTGAATCCTGGGGTTTGTTATATAATCTATACAATATATCTAATCTAATGTTGCTATCCCTGTCTATGCTCCACGATTGATCCAAAATCACTTTCTATGGTGTCGTTGATTTTATTATAATAATTAAAATTTCGCTCAGGTCACTGAATCAACTGATTTCAATGAGCTTGTTGAGAGGGAGCCTTGGCTTTCGTCATCAAAATTGGTCGTGAAGCCTGACATGTTGTTTGGAAAGCGTGGGAAAAGTGGTTTAGTGGCCTTAAATCTTGATCTAGCTCAGGTTGCTGCATTTGTGAAAGAGCGCCTTGGCAAAGAGGTGTTGTTTTATTTCCTTTCGTCTTTTTAACCTATCTGCTCATGATTATTGTTTGTTTTCCCACTATCCCATTTCATTTCCTCCTCTGGCCTTGTGATCCTTTTACTATGCTATTCTCTTTCATGACCAGGTAACGATGGGTGGATGTAAGGGACCCATCACCACATTTATCGTCGAGCCCTTCATTCCGCACAATGAAGAATACTATCTCAATATTGTCTCAGAGAGACTTGGGTGCAGCATTAGCTTCTCAGAGTGTGGAGGAATTGAAATCGAAGAGAACTGGGATAAGGTATTATTGCTGTTAATTTTATTTATTGTACTTTTAATTAACAATCTATTGCATAAAACTGCTCTTTAGGTTCAGGAATTACTCTTCCTGTTTGATTTCTGTCACTCCCAAATTTTACTAACTTTCACTGGAACTCTCTTTTTATTCAGGTTAAAACCATATTTATACCCACAGGTGTATCTCTCACTTCAGAAACATGCGCTGAGCTGGTGGCAACCCTTCCTTTGGAGGTAAATTTACATCGATGAAAATTGTTGTTTCTAGGGTTTTTTTCTCTGGTTGATAATCACCCTATCACGTAGTTTACACTCGATGAAGAGGTTAGAGGTTCAAACCCCCGACTCCACATATCATTGAGCTAAACAAAAATCAGTATTATATACATACATGCATGCATACATACATACATATATAGTATTCCTATCTACATAATTTGTGGAAGCCTAAAATCTGCTCTAAGACCTTAGATATTCTATATACTTATGAGGCTTTAATTTATCTGAAATGGTTATCTTGACACGGAAAGTCAAGAAAGTCCTTTGCAAGACCAGATAGTTGACATAAATTTGTTCTTCAATCCAGATCAAAGGAGAAATCGAGGAGTTTATCAAGGCAGTTTATACCCTATTCCAAGGTATGTTATTTGTTTGGGTTGTGAACTTAGTTGTTCAATAATTGGTGGATTAAAAAACTGAAGTTGTTAGGTTGGTATCGATATATTTCGATATCAATATTAAGCTTGTATATCTTGTTATTATGTTAAATCATCACTAGAGTATAGTCTAAAAGTCTAATAGTCCTTAAAATTTATGAAGTTAGGTTGGAGTAAATTTAATTACTTAGTTTATTTTGTTAATGGATCAATTAATTCCAATTTCTTGTGTGACAGATCTGGACTTTACTTTCTTGGAAATGAATCCTTTTGCGATTGTTGATGGGAAGCCCTATCCTTTGGATATGAGAGGTGAACTAGATGATACTGCTGCTTTCAAGAACTTCAAGAAGTATGTCTGACACCCTTGGTTATAATTACATTTCGTCCATTGCTGGTGCATCAAGTACAAGCCTAGTAAATAATATTTCTGATATGGTTTTTGGCCTTGTAGATGGGGAAGTATTGAATTTCCAATGCCATTTGGTAGGGTTATGAGCCCTACTGAAAGCTTTATCCATGGCCTAGATGAAAAGGTAAGGCACCTATCCATACTTTTTCTCCATATCTTGAATGTCCTCCCTGTAACAATTCTTCTCATTAGCCAACTGGTTTATGTATATTCTTTTATTCTGGAAATTCATGGAAAATGTTTCTTTGCATTCGAAAACCTTTTATCAGGTGTAGTGGTAAGGATATTTGGGGGTCTTCTGTTTTCTTATTATGAGTTGTCAGTATGTTCTTAAAGTTCAAGTCTTATGGACTTGAACCTATGAAAGTACGACGGCTTGAATATTTTTGTTCTTTTGTAATGCTCATTAAACTTAGTGCTCCTATTCTCGTATGCTAGTCAAATTTTTAGGGAAAAAAAGAGAATCCAAATAAGAAAAGGACTCCAATCAAGGAGAATTAAGTCCTAGGGAATAATTACAAAAAGACTTCGTCATTGATGTCTAAAGAGAGGCATAGAACCTACTGGGGAACCACACGTCATAAGGCCCCCTCTCAACATGTGCAAAATGCATCCGATACCTTATTGCAAGCCAGTTTACTACATATGTTCGCTGTTTTATACAACATGTGTAAAATGTGTTTTTTCTGAGGCTTGCATGCCCTTGCAAATCTGCTTGTTCAATGCCTTATATGACCAGCCTAATCTAATTTCATTCCATTCATCAGGGAGTTTGCTGAAATTTCATTTCAGTTTACTTCATATTGGATCTACTTTGCTGGAATAAATTTTTGTTCTAAACTAATTGAATCAGCTATTTTTATTTTGGTCTACGTAGACCAGTGCATCTTTGAAATTCACAGTTTTGAACCCCAAGGGACGAATTTGGACCATGGTGGCTGGAGGTGGTGCAAGTGTCATATATGCAGACACGGTGTGTTTTGTTTGTCCACTCCAACACTCGAGTTTCGAGATTCAGCTTTCACTTTTATTATTTTGGTTTATTTGATAAAAACTTTCTTTTTGAATAGGTTGGAGATCTTGGTTATGCCTCTGAGCTCGGAAACTATGCAGAATACAGTGGAGCACCTAATGAGGAGGAGGTGTTGCAGTATGCCAGAGTTGTTATTGATGTAAGCATTGTTTATTATCAAGTTAGATGTGCATAACATAATTACCCTAGCAAATGGCAAACATGAGTATGCCAAGATGCTCCAATTTTTAATTGAACATCTGCTTGTGTACTCTGGATGTAGAGGTTGATGTTTTCACTTTTGTTTCCTGTAGTGTGCAACTGCAGACCCCGATGGTCAAAAGAGAGCACTCGTGATTGGAGGAGGGATAGCGAACTTTACTGATGTGGCTGCTACATTTAATGGCATAATTCGGGCCTTGAAGGAGAAGGTGAAGCAACCCATGTCCAGTTTCAGCGAATCCATTTTTCCGATTCATCTAGTTATACTAACGGGTAGGTACATAATGTTATGATTCAGGAATCAAGACTGAAAGCAGCTAGGATGAGTATTTATGTGAGGAGAGGAGGCCCCAACTACCAGAGAGGCCTTGCCAAGATGCGGGCACTTGGTGAAGAACTTGGCGTTCCAATTGAGGTAGAGTGCAGCATTAAATAATTTCAACTGTATATTGTGAAAAGGCCTGTGCATAATAGCTGGTACTGAGAAGGCTTCGCTTTGTAATATAGGTTTATGGGCCAGAGGCAACCATGACTGGTATATGCAAGCAAGCGATTGAGTGCATAACGGCAGCTGCATAAGTCAGGATACACCATACCCGTCGAGCTTGTCATAGAAATCTTATATTGTGTAGTTTTCTTTGCCTTTGACCAATTTGTGGTGATAGTTCCTCAAGTTTTAAATAAAAATCTCCATTTGTGATGCATTCGAACAAGGAATTGTGAGCCGAAACTTTTGAGTGGATAGTGATAAAGCAGAGGGATCGTATGTATTCAATGTAGATGCAAGATGGGTGTAACGACTTGGGACTATTTTGTTTCGTTTCGTGGTCAGTATAGCTCACTGCTTTTCTTACATTTAAGAGGGGAGCTATTCAATTGAGTTCGTCAATTTCCCACCACTCTTTCAACTAGTTTAATGTAATGATACGTATTCCTGCTTCTAAGCCCTATTACTTCTACAAATGTTGTTATTATTATTATTATTTTTCTTTTAAAATACTCTATATCTTCTCTCCCTTCTTTTTCTACGCTTCCTTCTGTCTGTCAAAAAAATTGGCTGCGGTTTGCATGAAATTTCTAAGTTTTGTTGTTGTCCATGGTTTAAGGAAACTTATATAATATATTATTGCTTTAAAATAGAGCAAAAACTACTGGATGAAGACAAAAATGGAAAGGGCCTAGTTATTAAAGGCGGGGAAGGATGAGTTAAGAGAGGTACAAATGAACCGTCCCTACAGTCCTCCATTGGAGCCTGTCATATGTACTCGTAGATAATCTAATTTTGACATTTGGGTTGCAGGAACAATGCTTAGATTCAATTGGTTGAACCATAGTCCCCAAACTACACAGTTAAAAAGGTTCATGTTTCTTAATTATTTTAAAAATATTTTTAATATATATATATATATATATATATATATATATTATGGTGATTAGACATTAGAGTAGAAGGGATGCACAAAATATAGGTTTATAAGTTTGTGGTGTTATTCTTGAGCTTGGATTTCAAATTTCAATTTGTGGCCCATCCCTTGGGCATCCAAACCCCAATCAAATTAACAGCTCATCCTTCCCTCCTGTATTACGGGGAGGGGGACCACTGGCAACTGTCAAGTAGTGGAAAGGATAAAATATTTATAGAACACAAGAATGAAATATTAATATGGATAGAGAAATGATATATAAGGAACATTCCCTTCTCTCAAGTGTGTGTGAGGTAGCAGGTTATCCATTGTGGTGTTGAAGGGCGTTGGTGGCATAGGCGGATTGGATCGGATCGGAGAGATGAATGAGGAGGAGTGTGAGGAATGTGGAATCGGCGGAGATATTTTGGAAGAGATAATGAGTCACGTTCCGTTGGTGGATCTCGCTTCCGCCAACACCGTGTCCTCCTCCTGGCGCTCTGCAGTCGCCGCCTCCCTCCTTCGTCTCAACACTCCTAAGCCATGGCTGATTATCCACTCTCAGTCCACTCGCTCTCCTTCCGCCGTTGCCACGATCGCATACGACCCAAGGTCAAACATCTGGATGGAGCTGCAACGCCCATCCTCCTCCATCCACACCAATAATAATAGTAATGGTCACTACTTCTCACTTCTTAGATCCTCCCACTCCTCCCTCCTCTACATGCTTTCCCCCTCCAAATTCGCCTTCTCCATGGACCCACTCCACCTCAACTGGCAACACGTCCCCCCACCCATAGCCTGGCGACCCGACCCTGTGGTCGCCGCAGTCGGGAACCATATCATGGTGGCCGGCTCTGGAGGCTGCAGCGGCATACCAGATGACTCCACTCCCCCACTCGAAATCTACGACACCACCACTGGCACCTGGGAGTGGTGCGACTCCATGCCCACGGAGCTCATGGAGTCGGCGGCCGCCACGTGGCTGACAGTTGCGGCGGACCCACACAAAATGTGCGTGTACGTGAGCGTGAAAAGATCGGGCGTAACGTACTGGTTTGATCCTAGGAGAAAAACGTGGGGCGGACTGTACAAGGTCCGTGGGGGGAATGATGATGATGATGATGAGGTGTTCTTCTCGGCGATTGGGTGTGGTGGGAAGGGGAAGGGAATGATAGTGGTGGGTCTGAGAGGAGAGGCGGAGGAGGTGAGGAGGGTGGTGATGTGGAAACTAGTTGGAATAATGGATGAGGAGGAGGAAGGTGGGAGTGGGAAGTGGGAGGATGCCATTTGAGCTTGTGGAGAAGCTGAAGGGGGAGAGTGGGTACATGCCCTCCATTTGCTTGAATGTGATGGGAGATTTTGTTTTTTTGAATAACCCTTTGGAGGGTAGGGAGGTGATTATGTGTGAGCTCAAGCAGCTGGGGGAATGTCGCTGGGGAAGCCTCACAGTCACAGCCGCCGCCTTAGACGACCACCATTATCATTCCCATTTCACCAAGTTGGTGCTCTCCTGCTCCAATGTAACACTCCCACACTTGGAACGCGCCTTCAACCCACCTTCAACCCCATTACTTAAAATAACGTACCCAAATTGCAATGGGTAATATTAATGACAACAATATATTTGCAGGTCTATCAATATATATATATATATATATATATATATATATATATATATATATATATATTTTTTTTTTTTTTTTTTAAATTATTATTTCAATTTTATCTTTATTTGTTTATCAGTCTATTATTTTAATCATGTTAACTGGACGTTGTTTATTCTCAATTATATAGTTAATATTATTATTATTATTATTATTATTATTATTATTATTATTATTATTATTTTCATTTTGATATGAATTTGTTTTTATGTAATTAGTTTGATTCCATGGTCTCATTTATGTTTTGCATTATTTGTGTTATGTTTTAATTTTTTTTTTTTACCTTATTGTGATAATATATATTAATTATATTAATTGTGTCAACCCAAATATAAAATATAAAGTATATATATTGATTACTGTGTTCAATTTTCAAAATTTGTAATATAATTTTGATGACACTTAAATTAGTACGTCAATTGCAAAACATATGCAAGGACATGTACACATACTATTCGAAGTGATATATTTAAAGTATAACATTAATATTTCAATTGTATATCAATATTCAATGTGCATTTCAAGTACATAATTAATGTATCAATCATATATTGCTATCATTCATTCAAAATACAATGCTAAATATTACATTGAGTATATCGATAGTTTATCGTTCAATCATCCATAATTCATTTAAAATATAACATTAGTATATCAATAGTATAGTAGTTTTTAAAAGTTCATTTCAAATGTATTATTAGTCATTAGTACTATATCAACATTCATTCTAAATTCATTTTCAATTAGAACATTGATGTATCAACAATGTATTAGTACTCACTTAAAATATAATTCAAGTATATTAGTATTGTATGAGCTAGTATAATATATTAGCACTAATTATCTTATTATCATTTACTTAAAATTCATTTAAAATATAACATTAGTTTATCAATAATGCATCAAGACACATTAAAAACTAAAATTCTAAGTATAAAGTATGTAATATGCAACATTCATTCTAAATGAAACGTTAAGTACAACATTGGAATGTTAATAGTATATCAACATTAACTTTGTCCCTTCGGGGACATTCGATAAAATTGGAATGATACAGAGAAGATAAGCATGACCCCTGCGCAAGGAATGACACGCACACAACATTAACTCAAAATTCATTTTAAGTATGTAATATTGGTGTATCGTCAATAAATAAGTACTTCTTAACAATGCATTTGTTCAAGTATATTAATAGTATATCAAGACCCGTTTAAAATTCAATTAATTATTTCAAGTGTAATTTTGGCATACCGATCGATATAACTTAGCGACATTCATTCATTATTATTACCAATAAGAAGAATTGAATCATTCATAAGTTGATGATAATATAGTAGAAAAACAATACTATGAAACAAGTGAAGGATCATTATAATTTTATTGCTAATCATTCATTCATTATAATTTTATTGCTATTTGTGTATTCAAATAACAATACACAAATAGCAATAAAATTAGTACGAGCACTGTTGACTGATAAATTTAACATATTAATTATATAATTAATATCCCAAACATAGAGTTTATCAAAATATGCTGTAATATATAAATTGATATACCAAAATAATATATATAAAATATAAAGAGGCTAGATAGACAACTAATATATACAAAAATGAAATTGAAAAAATAAAAAATGGAAATTAGATTGCATATCCTTTTTACTATATATTGCTGAAATTGCAAATTCATTATTATTATTATTTTTCTGTTGTTACAAATGTGGTAGTGAGATAGAGGGAAATTATGTGGTACCTGACATTTATGTGGTCTGTGGACCATAAAATATTTAGGTGAAATATGGAGGCGTATCGGGAAAACTAACCCTCCCTCCTATTATAGAACCTCGCATTCCTCGTCTCCTTTGTGGACCATAAAGTATTTAAGAAAAATACCTTAAAAAATTGAATAATTTGAAGAAGAAGTATAAATCAATTATTAGAGGCTCATAACAAATATAATTATAGTATTGGGCATAATTTGTGTTAAAAATTTTAGATTATTTACATTTCAAATCTCAGAATATAGATATAGCTATGGGGTTGGCCAAAGAAAGTATGGTTTCAATTACAGTATTGTACATGACCCAGTCCACCCTGCTGCCATATTTATTATTACTATTTTTAAATGTGTGGGGGGTGGGAGGAATCCAAACCCTTGCCAACTTTACTACTTGGTACTTGCAACAATTATATTCATACAGAAAAAATCAAACAATTACCATCTACTAGTAATAGTATTAATAAAAAGCTTACCTGCAGGTACATTGAATTAGCAACCTTATTATAAATTTGAAATGTTAGAATATGGGTGGAATGAATTTGGCATTCCTAATTTCCAATTCCCATGGTTTGGATTGTCTCTCAATTAATTTCTTCTACCAGTTTGACTTGTTTCGTGATTTTACACAACAATTTCGTCCATTATTATTTGATACTTTTAATTTTGTATGATATTAATTAACATATTCCCCCAATTGCAAACCGCATGGGATAAACATTTGTTAAAGAAGAAGAAAAAAGCAAGCAAAGGGAATCAAGGGTGGGGCGTAGAAGATCATTGCGTGGGGCGGGGGGGAGATGGTGGACCAATCATGATTGAACACGGCAGCGGCTTATAGTCATTATCATGTTGCTGTGGGGGGCGGGTGGAGCCCATCTTCAAAAGATGTTGTCGACTTGTCCAATCTAAAAGTAAATATGAATGATTATATATATAACTCAGCCACAGGGCCACACAGTTAACTTCCACCATACTGAATAATGTTATAATGTTATAATGTTATAATGTATAATACAGATATCAGAAATGAGAGAGGATTAATGATGTACTGTGGTGTGTATCCCAAGACTTGTTCAAGTAGGAACTGGTATTTCTGTTTGAGGAGATCTAGACAAACTCCCTTTCTATCACTACTATATCTCATCATTGTATAACCAATTTGAAACAAAGAAAAAAGAAACAAGTAGGAACGACACTAAAGTACTAACTCATTCAAACTTTCCCCTAAACTATCATTGCATTGCAATAACTTCTCCTATAACTAAATTCACTGCTTCTTCTAAAACTTTCTTCCACTTCCACTACTCACAACCAATCACATATCCTTTATATTACATGCGTCTATATATTCTTGCTTTCTCCTTACTAAATAAATAAAACCGCTTAAAACAAATCTTCATTTTTTTACAAACCACCGAATCAACTCAAAATCTACAATTTTTTTTTTTTTTTTTTAGACAAAATGTCGTGGGGTGCAATTTTAATTTAATGCATGTTTGAGAGGGAATGATTCTAAAATTGTCAAAATTACTTTTGTCATTTTTTAAATTACTTGCAAAAAAACACATTTTTAATCATTCAAAATTAATTTTGTTTTCAAATTTATAATTTTATGCAATTTTCATATTATCAAAATTAGTTTTGAAGGATTAAAAACATAGTTTGCAGTGATTTTAAAAATGACAAAAATGATTTTAGCCATTTTAAAATTACTCTCAAATATGCCAAAGACTACCATTTTGGTAAAAAAAGAAAAACTTAAACAATACATAAGTTTGTGCAACTCAAGCAGTTGTCTAAAAAAATTGTTACCTGTCAAATATATATATATATATATATAACTTTTTGGAGGTAAAAAAAGAACATGAAATTAGGTGGAAGCTCATTGCTCTTTGGTCAATATGTTAACAACTTGATTTACTCTCTTATTTCCTATCGGTTGGATCAAACCAGTTAACAAAATTTTAGCATAATTAATGTATAGGGTAATTGTAATGAGTAGCAATTTTAGGGATAATAACCAAGTGTATAGTAAAAATTTGAGTGGATGTTTTATGCACGGAGAGAATCTTATATAATTGTAATATATATTAATTTTTTGATAGGGGTGATTTTGTAAATGATTTGGAAGTTTAAATTTTAATGTGAGGATATTTAATTTATAAAAAGAAAAAAGTGTTATTGTGATTAGAGTTTATATTTATGGGTTAATAATTGGGATGGAAGTATAAAATATGAAGAATGTGGAGAGAGGGAAAACAAAAAAGGAAAAGTAAGGTAAGGTAAGGAAAGGAAAGGAAAGGAAAAGAAATGAAATGAAATGAAAGATTGCATTTAAAACATGAACCAAATATTTTAACAAGGAGAAGTTGGAGAGGGAGTTAATCAAAATGGGAAGACACGACATGTGAGTGGAAATAATGGAATATATTAATAGAATTAGAATTGATAATTTGGATTTAATTGGAAAAAAAAAAAAAAAAAAAAAAAAAAAAAAACCTGCAGCTGCAGCGTTTATAAAGCATATTATTATTCCGCGGAATTGCGGTTTTCCCCAAGGCAGCTGAGGTGAGAGCGTGTTACGAGTCTCGGGTGCACAAACTCGGATTTTTAATTAATTATTTTTAAAAAGAAAAATAGATGAATTTTTGAAAAAGCTGAGCATATTCAATTTTCCCAATGCGACAAAAATACCAAACGCATCGGGATTCTATACCACTTTAAATTAAATAAATCCACTATTCCTCTTTTTAAATATATTATTATTTTGAACTCTCTTTTTTAAGTATGATTATTCCTATTAACTAGTTTTGAGTTCCCTCTCCACCCATATTTTTCCTTTCTTCTTAGTTTCTAAATACCAATATTTCTCTATGCACAATTCCTTTCTCATTATCACAAAATTATGTTCCAACTATTACTATTACTTTTACTTTCATAAATGCATACTAAATTTATCCTCATTTTTCTGACTTCCAACTTGGATCCTCTCGTATACAAATATTGATATTGTGAATTAAACCCGTGAACGCAGGCCCCACCACAATATACGGTAACCAATACTTTTCCTTTCCTTTAATAATAAATTCACCCCGACTTATTTCCCATTGTTTTTTTAAACCAATATATATATCTTTTTGGTGTAATTTGTGTCATTCCCAACTTATAGCTTTAATTATTAATATTTCAAGGTTAATTTCAATTCAACTATGCCCATAAATAGTAGCTAATTTGAGAAAATTGGAAGGAAGAAACACACGAAATGGTAGAGTTTTTAGTCTTTTATAATATTTGAGCATATTTTTGAACTATATATATGTAATTATTTTATCCTTGTACTATTATTTTGGACGTAATTATCATTTGTGCAAGCAAGCCTTAAAATATTTGTTGAAATGATATAAAATAACATGAAAATAGGATAAGAAAATAAAGATGGGAATTGCATTTTGGAGGAGGGACCCTATAGTAGAAGTATTATTGTTATACAGAAGTGAATAAGATTGTACATGTTTGATGAATGAACACCCTTTCTATCGGATGGGTATTTGGTATTTGATTGAAAAACTTCCTTAAATAGTCTTTGGGAGAAACTTCAACCGGAGGAGTATGGTCCTATGTCCCAGGGGGAACACAGGACTGCCACAAGTAAAGCTAACAAAAAAATAAAAAGGAAAATGGAATATGACGAGTGGTTTGGTTTGGGCATCATATCATAGAGATTCCCATCACAGCATCCAACCAACCAACTAAAACGAATAACACAAAAGACTCGCACGCACACCGCAGCGCCACCGCTCCTCAATTTTTATTATATTAATTTTTTGTTAATTTCATTCCACAAGCAATTAAAAAAAAGAAAAAAAAAAAAAGAAAAGAAAAGAAAAGAGAGAGAGAGAGAGAGAGAGACACACACACACACACACACAAAGGCATGCCTGAGCTCAAAATTAGCCCATTCCATTCCCTCGGCCATGTCCATAGCTGTAGTGTGGACCCTGACCCTGTGGCCTCTACCAATATTCCCTTTTTTGTAACTGTAACTTTCTCCAACATGTCAAAACACACACACACACACACACACACACATATAATTAAATTAATCTGAAATTGATAGTTAGTTAGAAATAATAGTAATTAGATGGAAAGGCAAGGATTGAATTGATGAAGAAGGAATAAAAAAGAAAATGTTGAGAGGGACTGAACATCAACATGTTTGTTGAAATTGAAAGGGGGGAAAGAAGGAAAGGAAAAGAAAGACAATGGGAGCACGTGACCTGCCAAAACAAAAACACTTTGCCTCTGCACTCTCTTTCTTTTTGGCATACCCAAAGCAGCCAAGGCATCGGACACCCATACCCTTATCGCCCCCTCAATCCATCCTTTCATTCCCATCCAATCTTCTCTCTCTTCCAAAAAGCTGCTTTCTATAATCTATTAGGAAAAAAAAAAAAAAAAAAAAAAAAGGAAAAGTGGTTCCTGTACTGTATGCAATGTAAAGTGTAAGTGTAATTGGGTCTACATGTGTGTTTGTTTCTTACGGACTCTGTTTATTTTGTTTGCTTCAGCTCTGGCCAAGCAGGAGAGCAGGGTGGGTTGTGTTGAGTGGGTTTTACTACTGAACCCAGTCATGGCTCTTTTCCTTCTTCTTTTTCTTTGAACAATAAACAAGATTACTGGTTGTAGAATCACTTAGGATTGGATTTCCCAACAGCATACCCGCTTGGATTTTGTTGGGATTATTGCCCAACACGTTCACATTCCCCCTTCTCAGATCTCTACCCTCTCCCACTTTCAACTTCCACAAATTCCTCACCTCCCTCCAACCTCTCTTTTCCTAAACAACTTCCAAAACTCAGGGTTTCGCAACCACCAGGAACTGCCGTCTTATCTACACACAATGCCGTCTCTGCTTTCTTTTCATACATGCCACTCCCTTGACTGACAATTTACCCAACGCTAATTAAGTTATGGAAGCACCTTTTCTGTTTTGGAAACCGGTTTTTGTAGTTTTGGCACTCTTGGAACTTGCTTTTGCTACGCTATCTCCTTCTGGTGTGAACTACGAAGGTTTGTCTCCATTTTTCTTTTCATCTTTGTCAATGCCAAATACGAAGCACACCGTTTTTGTTTTGTTTTCATTCAGCAAATTTGATTGGACCTATTTTGTATCTCCGAATTGAAATTTCAATTTTCACTTTTCTGGAAATTTCAACAGTTGTAGCTTTGATGGCCATAAAAAATGATTTAATAGATCCCCACAATGTTTTGGAGAACTGGGATTCTAATTCTGTGGATCCTTGTAGCTGGAGAATGGTCACCTGTTCTCCAGATGGATATGTTTCAGCTTTGTAAGTGTTCTTAGTCCCTTATCTCGTTTTTCCACATTCTTTCCTAGATTTTGACCACTTGTCAAAACTTCAATTTATTATTTCGGGATTGTTTGTTCTTAATGTTATGAACAGGGGGCTACCTAGCCAGAGTTTGTCCGGGGTCTTATCACCGGGGATTGGAAATCTCAGTAAGTTGGAATCAGTGTAAGCTTCTCCATTCTCCTTACCAACCCCTGGTTAAAGTTCTTACAACACTTTTGAATATATATTGTCTACCCAACGAAAATGATTCCCTTTGCTATTACAAACATATGTAGGTTGCTTCAGAACAATGACATTTCAGGACCAATTCCTGCAACCATTGGAAAGTTAGAGAACCTCCAGACTCTTGATCTCTCCAACAACGTACTTAGTGGCCAAATACCCAGCTCCCTCGGAGACTTGAAGAAGCTGAACTATTTGTAAGTTTTGTGCTCTTTCTCGAGCTTTTCATCGATGGATTCATTCTGATCTTTGTCAACTGCACATTATTTTTTGAGCAAGGCAGGCGACTGAATAACAACAGCCTAACTGGACCTTGTCCTGAATCTCTATCCAAAGTTGAAGGTCTCACGCTCGTGTATGTTCTTTTACCTATGTATACCACTTTTCTATTTTGTGGTTAAATCCAGTTAAATCCATTTGGAAGAAATATATATTCACGTTTTTAGTTGAACTAACAGGGACCTTTCATACAACAACTTGAGTGGCTCCTTACCCAAAATATCAGCAAGAACATTCAAGTGAGTTATTTTCTTCCTCGTATTTACAAATTCATATCATCTTGATTAAGGTAAAAATTTCAAAAACCTCAAGTACCGTCTCTTTTGTTCAGAATTGTTGGTAACCCTCTGATCTGTGGTCCAAGCAACTGTTCTGCTATCTTTCCAGAGCCATTGTCGTTTGCCCCAGATACTCTTGAAGGTGTGGGTCTGATGACTTTTATTCGTATTTTTATTTTACTTTGATTTGTTACCTTAACATATTGAAACATGTTTTTGATTGCTTGGGCTCTTTTTCTCCTCAGGAAATTTGGGGTTTGGTAAGAGCCACCGCAAGGCAATTGCCTTTGGGGCAAGTTTTAGTGCTGGTTTTATTGTATTAGTCCTTATTGGACTACTTGTCTGGTGGAGATACAGACACAACCAGCAGATTTTCTTTGATGTAAATGGTAAGTTTCCTCTATCTACTTATTCTCCTTGCTCATTCATGGCATTTTGCTTTGTGACGGTTAATGTAATATTTTATTCAGCAGGAAATGATCTTGTTTGCTTCTCGTGTAATATGTTTGAAATTGTTCTTGGACTAATATAACATTAATGGAACAGATCAATATGACCCAGAGGTACGTTTGGGCCATTTGAGAAGGTACACATTCAAGGAACTTAGGGCCGCAACCGATCACTTCAACTCAAAGAATATCTTGGGAAGAGGTGGGTTTGGAATTGTGTACAAGGGATGCTTAAATGATGGGACTTTGGTAGCGGTCAAAAGGTTGAAGGATTATAACACTGCCGGTGGGGAGATCCAATTTCAGACTGAAGTAGAGATGATAAGCTTAGCTGTACACCGAAATCTTCTCAAGCTTTTTGGCTTCTGTTCTACTGAGAGTGAAAGACTTCTGGTTTACCCATTCATGCCCAATGGCAGCGTTGCATCTCGGTTAAGAGGTTTGTTGCTTGCAAGCATTGTGTACGATTCCTAGTGTGTTAATTTAACATTAAGTGGTGGCTATCAATTGCACCTGGGTTAACAAAACAAGATATTGAATCTTCATATGGTTCCATATAGCTTGATGAGGCTGTTTACTTGGATATTTAATACCTGCAAGTTTCATAGTATTGTTAGTTACCAACCAATGTGGTTACTACTGATGATGTCAGGTTAGCAGTAATCCCCAGTTACAAAATGATGCTAAACTGGAAGGTTTCAAGATTTCTAAGGTTTTTAGATAAGGAAATTTAGTATTGGGAGCGTTTCATAATTTTCAATCCTTTGTTTCAGAGCATATTCATGGGCAGCCGGCTCTAGATTGGGCAATGAGAAAGAGAATAGCCATGGGCACAGCTAGAGGATTGGTGTACTTGCACGAGCAGTGTGACCCCAAAATTATTCATCGCGATGTGAAGGCCGCCAACATTCTCCTTGATGAAGACTTCGAGGCTGTCGTTGGAGACTTTGGGTTGGCCAAACTTTTGGATCACAGGGATTCTCATGTGACTACGGCGGTGCGTGGCACTGTTGGGCATATTGCCCCAGAATACTTATCAACAGGCCAATCATCAGAAAAGACTGATGTTTTCGGGTTTGGAATCTTGCTTTTGGAGTTAATTACTGGTCAGAAGGCTCTGGATTTTGGTCGAGGAGCAAACCAGAAAGGCGTGATGCTCGATTGGGTAACTATTCCTCTAGCATGCCCTCGTTTTTATTACTTACATGGCAATTATACCCGTGTTAATTCAACAAATTCAAGGAAAATAGTGTTTATAGAATTCATTCCACCATTTCAATGGATCAATCTCCGCACTAGAAACTTACATGTTTGACTTCTTGGCTCTTGCATTGTTTTGATTAAACACGGCATATTTTCCTGGTGGAGTCGTTAATCTGGAGAGTCACAATCTTTCTTATTCTCATTCCTTTTAATGTATAGGTGAAAAAGTTGCATCAGGAAGGAAAGCTGAATATGATGGTGGATAAGGATCTAAGAGGCAAGTTTGACAGAGTTGAGTTAGAGGAAATGGTCCAGGTTGCCCTGTTATGCACTCAATTCAATCCTTCTCACCGGCCCAAAATGTCTGAAGTATTAAAAATGTTGGAAGGCGATGGTTTAGCTGAGAAATGGGAAGCATCACAGCACATTGAAACCCCAAGATACCGACCGTGCGAGAATCCCCCTCAACGGTACTCAGATTATATAGAAGAATCTTCTCTGATAGTAGAAGCCATGGAGCTTTCAGGCCCCAGATGACAGCCTTCATTTTCTTTCTTGTGTAATTCTCTCTTACATGATTAACTTGCAGAGAAGAGAGTGAGTGGGCATTCATAGTGTTGGTTTCATGCTTGTGTAATTCTTGTGTAAAAAAGAAACGAGAGAGAGTAAATGGTAAGCTGTTTGTTGAGAAATTCGTTGTCCAAGCGTAGTAAGGTTAGAGGTTGAGTTGTGGCACATGGAACAACATGTCGTATGTTAATTAGTTGGTGTCGAGTGGTACTCCTCCTCCTCCTCCTCCTCCAAGGCCCAGTCCATATCTATGTGAACGCATTGCAGAATCTGTGGAGGTGGCGGAAGGCGATTGAATAAAGCCGAAGGCGGAAGGGGCGGATGAGGACGTGTTGCTTAATGCTTTGGGTGCGACGACGATAGAATAAAAGAAAAACATGAGAGCGCATGTCCGCATGTGGGCCGAAGCATCATTGTCGAATTTTTCACGCGATGACGCCACGTGTCCCCCCACGATCTGACCGTTAAGACGGAGCAGCCGGCTTTGCTTTGGGATTGCATAACATAAGTTTCGGATTCATCGTTTCGTTTCGTTATGTGGCTTCCCATGGCATCTACTGGCTTAAATATTCTATATATAAATATATATTTCAATGGTTTTGCTTTCATGCAGATATTATTGGAATAATTAATGGAAATCTATTTCTGTATTCTATTAAAAAGAAAGTAGGATTAGGAAAGAGTTAAAAAAAAAAAAAAAAAAAAAAAA
>QLSR01000636.1:70211-105327 GCA_031780015.1 Citrullus colocynthis | reverse complement strand
AAAAAGTTAAAAAAAAAAAAAAAAAAAAAAAAGAGAGAAAAAAAGGGTATAACAATAAATATAAGGGTTTGGAAGAAGTGTGTGTCGTGAATATGTCTCCGCTGTACATCTCCCTGTTTTGGCGTTCTGTAAAGGGCTTCAAAAATAGAAAGGCAGTCTCTCTATCTTTGTGATCAACCACCTTTATAACCCATATTCCGCCTCCCCCCCTCCACCGTTTCACTCCCATTAAAGTCTCCTTCCATTCAGGCTACGCCATGGACCCCAGGAAACTTGGATTCCCCGAGCAGATTTTATCGCCGAGGAGAAGAGTTGTTCCTGGATTTGGTCTTGGCATTTCCGTTTCTCTCATTCTTCTTAGCTTTCTTTTGCTCTACACTTCTTCTCATGGCAAATTTTTCTTCTCTGTTTATAATCAATCCGCTTCCGTTGATTCTCTCTTTTCTTCCTGGTCTTTCTCTTTTTCATCTCCTTCCTTCTCTGATTTCACTGCTAATTCTTCCAAGTTCTCCACCTATGATGCTTCCCTTCCTTCCCATTTCCCCTCACTCCACAATCATACTCGCCATATCAATGCCACCTCTCAACCCAACTCCCATCCGCCAAACGCCTCCGGATTTGGGAATGCAACTTTCTCCCTTCAATCCGAAAATGTTACTGCAAACGCAACACTTTCCAGCCCCCCAAAGTTTGATCCCCAACACATTCTCCCCCGTAACTCCACTTCTTTTAACATCAGTACTACTCAATTTCAGAAACACAACAATCATTCTTCCAGCGCTGAGGACAAGAGACCGTCAGAAGGAAATGGTGGGAGAAATTCAAGCGACATAATTCAAATTACCAACAACTCTCAACCGGTGGCAACATCTGATAACAGTTTTGACGATGAATGTGATATCTTTGATGGTGAATGGGTGAGGGATGATTCCAAGCCGTATTACCCTTTAGGTTCTTGCCCTTACATTGATAGGGACTTCGATTGTCATCTTAATAAGAGGCCAGACGATGGCTATGTGAAATGGAAATGGCAGCCGTATGGGTGTAACATTCCAAGGTATTACTTTAACCCAATGCCCTGATCCTTAAATTACTTGCATCATTAGCTAATAGGCTTGCTCCTCTTCATATTCTTCTGACTGCAATGGTTCATGAATGAATGAATGAAAAATTACTATGACTTTCCTAATTCATAATGCATGCAACATATCTGATGGATGCATTTGAGTTAAGAATGAACGCTGCTGCTTTTTCAGTCTGAACGCAACACATTTTCTTGAGGTGTTGAGGGGGAAGAGTCTGGTGTTTGTTGGGGATTCATTGAATAGGAACATGTGGGAGTCTCTCGTGTGCATTCTTCGTCATAGTATAAGCGACAAGACAAGAGTGTATGAGATATCTGGAAGGACAGAGTTCAAGAAGAAGGGCTTCTATGCCTTCCGATTCGAGGCAAGATTTCCTTGGATGTCTATTCTCCACTGTTCAAGGTTTTGAACCCATGTTTGTCATTTTGTAACGTTTTCAACTGACCTTTCAGTTTGTTGTATCCGCAGGACTATAATTGTTCCGTGGATTTTGTTAGTTCTCCATTCCTAGTTAGGGAGTCTTCATTCAAAAGAAAGAATGGAACCATCGTGACATTAAGATTGGATCAAATGGACCCAACAACCAAAATGTATCGGGACGCGGATGTTTTGGTCTTTAATACAGGCCATTGGTGGACTCATGAGAAAACATCGAGGGGGTATGTATTGTACTCATCATTTTGATTCTATCCAACCTCTTGGTTGGGGAGATTGTGCTGAATTTGTATTGAGAATGAAGATTGTCTTTACCTTGGAATCCACCTGGACTTACCTTGCATAATATCATGACGTGTGCATCACAATTTGTAGCTGTTTTCGGTTGTTAAAATTGTGTTTTTGTTTTCCCCTTCTATTTCAGAGAAGATTATTACCAAGAAGGTAACCATGTGCACCCAAGACTCAAGGTGTTGGAAGCGTTTAAGAGGGCTCTCACCACTTGGGGTCGATGGATTGACAGCACTGTTGATCCAAATCGAACTCTGGTTTTCTTCAGAGGGTATTCATATTCTCATTTCAGGTATATAAGTTTCTCTTGTTTTCTTGCTTCCGATCTAAGTATCGTTAGATATGCTGACTACTCAAAATGTTCAGGGCGAACATGCTACAAGTCCAAAATGAACGAACATTATTATTAGTAGTATTAAAAATGGACCTGTCTGTGTCTGTTTATCATCATTCCAGAAAAAACTGTATGAATAAACTAGAAACCCAACTTTTTTCTTTCTTTTTTTCCCTTATTTATGTTTGCAGTGGTGGTGAGTGGAACTCTGGAGGGCAATGCAACATTGAAATGGAACCAATTTATAACAAATCACACTTGGGCAAATACCCTAAGAAAATGAGGGCACTGGAATATGTGATTCAGCAGATGAAAACGCCAGTGTCATACTTAAACATAACCAGGCTCACGCATTATCGGAAGGACGCACACCCTTCAATTTATAGAATGGAGTACAAGACAGAAGCAGAAAAACGTGCAGGCCTCCGAGTTCAAGATTGCAGCCATTGGTGCTTGCCCGGGGTACCCGATATTTGGAATGAGCTCCTTTATGCATCTGTTTTAAGGATGGCAAAGAGATATTGGAGCAAATAAGGAAGATTTGTACTTCACCGTGTTGCAGCGAAATGATCGCATAACCTTTTTTCCCTATCTTTTGTTTTTGCCATTTGTTCTTTTTGTTGGGTTTTGAGGTAAAGATATATATGAAGTCTTGTTTAATCGTTTAGGTTCTGAGCAGCAGCATGGTGCATGCTCATGTGGAGGAAACTACAGGCTGCTGACTTGTAGATTGCCCGAGTCATGCAAATGTAGAGCCAACAATGATTATATGTGTATTCTATTATTCCAATTTGTTAGAAAGAGAAATGATTATTTATTTATTTATTAATTAACTTGCAGTTCTAGTAAATGCTTGGCATAAGTAATTGCGATATCTAAGCCAAGACCCCTTGATGTGCATAAATGCAAATTGGTGTCCCAAGCACTTAACAAGAGAGAGAGAGAGAGAGAGAGAGAGAGAGAGAGAGAGAGAGGGAGAGATAAGAAAGTTTCATTTGGCTTTTATTGAATTGTAGTGATTGTAGTTGTTAGAAAGAAACATAGTAGAATAAAAAGACGACCCATAAACTAGACTCAGAAGAGTCCACGCCGTTTCGTGGTGACTTGCCGGTTTACCCAAGCAGAATCCAAAAGCCAAGCACAAGGTGAGACATGGGTTAAGCTCAGGGATATGAGGAGGAAGGTGAGACATTGGCATTGTATTCCCTCACCGCATCTCCATTAGCTTTTCTTCGAGGCCTGTGGTCGTGGTCGTGCTCGTGGTCCATAACCCACAGTGCTGCAGCACCACGGCTTCTCTCTCATTCAACAGTTGAGCTCTCAGAAAAGCTAGGGGAGAAGCTGCCTCCTCCATTCTGGTCTTTAAATACACAACCGAACTGTTACCCCATTATAATATTCTCACCATCAAAAGTTGCTATTCCAAGCTGGATAAGCTTCAAATGATGGATCTGGAAGTGGGAGGGGATTCAAATTTTGGTGGAACTTCCAATTCCAATTCCAATTTCAATTCGCACATCACAATAATGCTTGACTCAGCTTACATTAACACACCTCTCTTCAATATTCAATACTTATTTGAAGCTTCCCCTCTTTTTGTGTTTTGCCTTTCTTCAGCCATTGGTCGGCTAAAACCATCCATTCATTCCTTTGTATCATGGTTTTCAACGTCTAACTCTCTGGTTAAGGATATATTTTTACAATTAGTTAAATTATTATATTACTTGTTTCGTTCGTTTTTTTTTTTTTTTAAATAGTAATTAATATCTTATCTACCTAGTTATATATGTCAAATTTAAAAATAACTAAATTATTTCTATTGAGCTTTAATTGAACGTTTATCATTAATATTATTATTTTTTTAGGTTAAAGTTGTAATTTGGGTGGAAGAATGTTTTATTATATTGTATGAAGATTTATTTGAAGTAGCAAAGCAATGTGAAAGATGACATATAGTTTATTATATATGAAGATTCTTGTAGCAGAGGATCTTAAGACAAAGACAAGCACCACCTTCTCATAGTCGCACCTACTAACAATATCACAAGAACCATTTACTATTCTATAATTTATTTGCTTTTTCACAGAGGAGACAATTATTATTTATATGAGTATTGCAATACATAACATTTTTAGAGTTAATAATTAAATGTATAGTAACGTTTTAAAATAATTGTAAATATAGTAAAATTTATCAATGATAAATTTTATCGTTGCACGAATCAATCAATCAGCAGTATAATTTAAACTTCAAGAGTCAAATCTTAATTTTGCTATATCTACAAGTTTTATTGTAAGAATCTAATTGTTATATTTATAACTACCATTTATTCAAAATAATTTAAGGGTGAGTGATTATATTGGCATGGGTCAAGGATTAAAATATTTGATGTTAATATCGATATCGAACCCTTCTATTTACGAATATATCAACATATTCAAGAATATTTTCATGTTTGATATGGGTGGAGTCGAAGGGGCGTGGACCAGCCAAACTGGTAATAAAAAAATAAAAAATGGGGGAATGGAGAAGGGGAAGCATTGAAGAAATTAGAGAAACAAGGATGAAGTGAATTTGTTGTAATAAATAAAAATGGATGAGTGTAGATTAGAATAGATGCGATGTGAGTAAATAATGAGGGAATGGGAATGGGAATGGGAATGGGAATGGGACTGGGACTGGGTGGTCAATTCGTAAAGTAAAAGTGGTTAAAGTAAGTGGTTGGCGTGGCGTTCAAAAGTAAGTGTTAAAGCCGTCGCTTTCAAAATACACAAACACCACCTCATCCCACCAACTCACCCTCCTCTCCATCAAATTTATATAGCACTGTACCTCCCTTTTTTATTATTATTATTATTATTATTAATATTATTATTATTTGCCACAACACAAATATTTAAAAATTATGCTGAGTTATTGAAACAAATGAATAACAAAACATTACTTTTATTTAAGTATTACCTTTGCATCCCTCGTTGCTATGAATATTAAATATATAAAACTTAAATGTATGCGTATATTCAATATGATTAATGTTTCAAAGTCGAGTATATATATTTGATTTACCAAAATTATATGTTTACTTAATTAAATGTAAAACAACATTTAATATATTTATATTTAAAATTATTAATTTTTACAATTATTATTAATTGATATTAATTTATTCATTAATTAGGCTATATTTTTACTATTCATTCCTATGTATAAAAATGTGTGTTGGGTATTAGGATTTCATCTCTCCTATCAAGAGTTCAATTTTTTTTTTTTCTCTTTTTAAGCTTCATATTTTAACATTTCACTTTAAGGATAAATGTAAAATCGGCTTAGCCACTTCAGTTATATATGTATGTATTGGGCAACGACTTTTTTGATATCTTCGTTATGGTATGATATTGTTCACTTTAAACATTACTTTTTATTTCATCCATGATCAATTTCCTTATTTAATAAACGTGAGACTTTAATTGCATTTCCGACCGTATGCTATCTAGGACTATACTCACAAACATAGTGGTCCAACCACAATTTACATTTGACAAACTTCTAAAATTTCGCCCATTTAGTCATATTCATCAATTTACCAGCATGGTATACTTATCTATTACATTAACATCCTTCCCAATCTCTTTATTGACTTTGCCTACTCATCAGCTTAGCTTTAAGCCACGTGCTTAAACTCTTTCTTCACTCCTGATTTTTTTTAACCTAAAAAAAGTATTGAAACCTACCTCTATCATCTAAATCAAAATTAATTTTGGAGCATCTATATATTAAAACTCCCAATTTATTGAGTTTAAATATTATTTTAGAGTATTTGGAACAGCAACTTGAAGCTGGTAGTGTGGACTATTATAGTCCATTCCATATTTAGGGCACCAATTATAATAGTTGGTATTTCAACTATCATAACTTACAATTAACTACAATATTATTATCTCAAATCCTTTTTTGCAACCATGTTTACTATTTAATTTGTTACAATATTTATTATTTTCTACTCATCCTCCCTATATTGTCCTGCTACAATATTTACTATTTCCTATTTAGATTAAAAGAATTTCCATCTAAACACATAGGCTATTATAACGTCCAGACTATAATAATCAATTAAGTGTCCCAAGCACCTATTTTGACTTAATTATTGATGGGTTTAAGCAAATAAAGAAAGAAACAAAAAAAAAAAAGTGTATGTCAATATCCAACTTGTTTTATGTTGACCAGAGACAGAGGCAACTGTGACTATTTGTAAGTGAGGTTGGAAGAATGGATAGGGGGATGTTTCTTGCACTTTGTTTGTAGCCTTTTGTTTAGACAATTTTGTAATGTTGTTTGGTAGCTTGTCCACCACATTACAACCTCTCTACCCTTTCTAACACGGATTCTAATAGTTCTTAAAATAGACACTTTATCACATTTAAACTTGTCACCATTTTCTGCAAACCCAATGCTAATAATGAATTCCTACGCCGTCTTACGGCTGCAAATTAATATATATGTATTTTCCACTTCAATTGTGCAAATTATATATGTAGTTTGTAATCTGAGTATTACAACTTTAAGAATCTTCATGTTGTTGGACTTTCCATTTCCTTTCTAACTGTTTTGATTAAAAAATAACATCATTTTCACCAAAATTTGAGTGTTCAGGCTACTCTGACAAAATGAGTTAGAAAAATAAGTTATTTTGGGTCAATTTAAATTATAGTAAAATAATTTTTGAGTGTTAAGTTGAATTTCTTTCCAATTTTTATATCGTATAAAAATTACCAAAATACTATTACACTACCTATACTTTTTCATAGTCATTGTCTTTGTCCACGGTTGACAACCATTCGATTTTGTCACAACCGACAAATGAAGACCACAATTTCATTGTCGTCATATCTAATAAGTCATTCTTTATAATAATTTAAAATTTTTGAAAGCATTTTAAATATGGAATAAACTAAAACAAAATTGTGTGTCAAATGTCTGAGATGGAAAATGAATTCAATAAGAATAGATACGGTTGTGAGGTGAAAAATTGACATACTTTGACATTAAATCTTTTTTTCTCTAAATTATAAATTTATCAGGGTGAAATTTAAATTTATTTGTAGATACTTCTTAATTCAAAATAATATAATATCTTAAAATGTAAATAACGAAGGATAGGGGAAAAAGTATGAAATGAGATGGCAGGGTGGTTAAATTAATTAGTAGGGGGTGACAACTGACAAATAGAGAGGTGAAGGACAGTGGTGTGCTGCAAAATGCAAACTTATCATTAGCAGGGCACCCGCAGCACAGGGGAGACACATCTCGTGGGCTTTGACTTTAGTCAATGCCACTGGGCTCCATTTTTTTTTTTTTTTTAATGGAATCATAATTCTCAATTTGAACCACTTTCAATTCTTCCATTTAAGTGTAACCTAATCAAATTATTTATCGGTAACTATTTAGTTTTTCATTTTTGAAATTTTTACATATGCTGTTTTTCATTTTTTTTATTTATAGTTTTTATATTTCTTAAGTAAGTATATAATTCTTAATCAATTTTTAAGAACAAAACAAGTTTTTAAAAATAATTTTTTTTTATTTTTCAAAATTTAACTTTAATTTTGAAAATACTCTAAAGTTTAGACAACATAACATTGTGGTTGGACTGCCAAGACCCGCCAATACAAAAACTAATCCCACTACTCAAATTTGTAGAATAAGGGGTACCATGTCAAATCCAACGGGAACAATTTCTCAATGCTTGATTTAAGAAATGCTATAAAATAAGGGAGTTTGATGTAAAAATACGTATGAAAAACAAACCAAAAATAAATGTAGGAAAAAAAAAACCAAATCTTACCAAGGTTTCCGATTCAAGGTAGCATCATCTAATTGTAATTTCAATCCTTGGCTTATCAACTAAACATCCAAGTACTTAGTTTACTTATTTGGAAAAATCGTAATAAGTTAATTCGATCTATTGGTTATAACAAAGCATTACAACTAATTCTTATTATCTAACTAATCAGGCACGATAACACTCTATATCAACTAGATAACAACTATAAGAATGACGGGATGACTAAGAACAATCAATTGGGTGAGATAGCTACACCAATACGACTTCGTTTCTTTTATCTGAGATTCTATCATGCAAGCTATGTAGTCATGAAAAATCTATTCAATACACACACGTAAGTCAACTTTTATACTATATTAAAATTAAACAATCATTCAAGCCAATAACAAATCTCAAAATCATATATTGCGATCATACAAAAGATAAAATAATTGAGGCGTCAATTCAATCAATGAAAGCTCATAAAGAATAAGAACAAGAATGAAGAGACGCTTAGACAAATGCAATAATATACCATTAAAGCTCAAAACCTCATGGTCTTACATTAGACTTGAAATGACCCTTGAATTAGAAACATGAACTCTAACTAAGCATCATGGCGACATAACTAAAATTATTCATGGAATCAATTCGATATATTCAATGTAATGAGAGAAAGGGAAAATAAAATAAAATAAAAATAAAAAATAACTCAGAAATCTAACATAAAAGACATGCAAACTCCCCAAGAGATGACCTAAATCTAATTCAATTAACTTCGTTTTTCATCTCAAACCTTCCAAAGTCCTCTGAATGGCTTCAAATCACTTAACCTCTACAAAATAGATAATAAAATATGTAAGAATAACAAAACTAGTAAAAAACCAGGTGGTTACCAAAATCCTGCCTTAGTTGTTTGTTTTTAGTTTTTGAAAATTATGCTGGTTTTCTTATAATTTTTTACCAAATGTGACCTTAGATATTTAATAGCAAAATAAGCTTAGTTTTAAAAAATGTTAGGAGTGATTTTGGACCAGATGACATAAAAAGACACTTGGTGAGAACAATAGGCAATTAAGTCGAGAAGATAGACATGATTTGGTCTGAGAGTAACAACCTAGGACCAAAATAGGCCTAAGAGAAGAAGTTGGGCCCAAGCTAGTATGCTTGGCCTCGACCTTTGCCAAGGCCGAGCCTTGTAATCAAATACCTAACAAGGCATGCCTTACGCATGACCCAACCCAAGTGATTGTTGTATGCCTAAAGTATAGCTAAAGTGAGGTGCTCAACATCAACCTCTTGGTTGAGACCGACCCTAACGAAATGCCAAATAGGGCATACCCCTCACACATCCAAGTTTAATAAATCAAGTGATAAACTTGAAGCAACTAGTAAACCCTAAGGTAGGCTTTCTAGGTCAACTACAACTATAAATACACCATTGTGGCTTCATATGAGGTATCTTAGACTTTTGACTTCTTTTCAATTTTATAATTAGCGTTTTTGTTTTGTGGGGTTCTCACCTTCCCAAATTATAAATTCAACTGTTGGTGATATACAAGGTTAGGTATGCTATATTTAAAAATATTTTGAGTAGAGGGCACATAATTCATAAAGAGAAAATGGAAACTGGGGAGAGTATAGAAGGGAAGGAGAGAATACTAATACTAATATAGTGGAGGCCGTGGCTGAAATGTTGCAGTGGAGAGGGGAAGCCAAAGGAGGAGGATGATTGGATAAGTAATTAATATTGAAATTAATTAAAAAAAAAATAATAATAAAATTCAATCAAATCCCCACGTCGAGGTCTCTCATTCTCATCCCGCAAAGCCGCAAGTAGAAACAAACAAATATCAAACAGCTATAGAGCCTCCCATCCACACCCCACTGCGCTTCTCCCATATATTTGTTCAACCACAATACTATTTCAAATAAATTTGTAAGTCCATTTTATATAAATTTCTACATGCTTCCTTCATCAATCTATATTTATCTCCCCGCCCCAACCCTCTTTCTTCCTTCTCTACCACATAATACTAACTCAAATGGCGGAGAATTCGTACGGCATGCGCTCCACTTCCCAATTCCCTCCCAAGTCCTTCCTTTCAACTGACAATCCCATCCTTCCCCTCCATTACCACACCTTGCTTTCCTCCACCAACTTCCGCGATCGGATTCCTGTCTTCGGATCCCATGACTTGGTTTCCACTACTTCCGCCATATCCCAACCCCAACCACCTTCCACTACTCCAGATTTCCCACTCCCAGAAGATGCTCTCACCCTCACCAAGGCCAAAATTCTCTCTCATCCTACCTATCCTCGTTTGCTTCAAGCTTATATTGACTGCCAGAAGGTGATCCAAACCCTCTATTTCTTTGATTTCCTGCCTCTCTCAGTTTCTATTGCTTTGCGTCCAACTATTCATTTACTATCACTCCAATACGCCTTCGCTTTTTGATTTTTAAATTCACACTCGTGAGAAATGGTCGATTGTTTGTAGACCATTCACAAACTGTTCAAAGCGATTACCTACTTTTTACAGTCTTTTGGTTTTCCAAGAACCAACACTTGTTTCCCGAAGAAGAAAGGAAGATGGAAAAAAACTGGTGGCGGCTGTAGTTTTTTTTTTTTCCCCCCCTCCCTTTTTGTTCCTTTTTGCTATCAATCAACCCTAGAAATTAAATAACCATCAGTAGGTCTGATTTTCACTGCAATTCTAATGGAAACTTCGATGATTTAACCAAAATGTTTTAAGTAGCCGGCTACAAAATGAATTTAATTATTTTATTTCGGGGTCAGGTTGGAGCTCCTCCGGAGATAGCTTGCTTGTTGGAGGAAATCCGGAGAGAAAACGACAGTCACAAACAAAACGCCATCTCCACGTGCTTTGGAGCCGATCCCGAGCTCGATGAATTCATGGTAATGGTCCCCCCCCACAGTTGCCCACAAGCAAACTTGGTGGTTCTAACCAATTTTGTGTAACTGAAAACTCTTATCGTCTCTCTCCGGATAGGAAGGGTACTGTGACATGCTGGTGAAGTATAAATCAGATCTCTCGAGGCCCTTTCATGAAGCTTCTTCCTTCTTGAACAGCATTCAACTGCAACTTAGCGACCTCTGCCCTGGTGCTTCCACCAGAACCCCTTCCAGTCAGTCTCTCTCCCTTTCTATCAATAATTGCTTCTTTTCGCACTCTATTTCCACTTATTTCTATTCCCTGTTCAGATTGCATCCGTTTTTTCTGCCTACATTATTTTGCCTTTATCTGAATCCGAAATTAAATACTAACCTTCGCTTTATTAAATTAACGTGTAATTTTTATTTATCGCCCAAGCAACCACCACTTTGTTTCCCTAATCGAACCCACACTGTCAATCCTTTTGATTTGCCAAAAAAGAAGGAAAAAAAAAAAAAAAAAAAACTCGGAAGAATAATAATACGGTTTCGTGGGGTTAATAAAGCACGAACAAACAGCGAACCCTAGTACAGAGAGACCCACGCCTTTGATTGCCCACGATTCTCGCGGTTTCTGCCGGTGATTATTGCTTGCTCAGTATTTTCTTTTTTTGTACAATGGACATATCATTATTTAAGCTTGGGGACTTTAAATAGAACAGCAACTGAAGTCCGGACCTTACCTATAGTGACCTAAACCTTTTCCTTTTCAGTTTAATGTTACTATCTCGGCCGGTGAATGGTTTAGTTTCATTTCTCAGCCACGGTCAAAAATACTTTTTGTTGTTTTCATTCATCTTCCTTTTCTATCTTTCTTATCCTTTTCGAGGGTAAGAGTTTAATAAGACGGATAAAAACAGCTTTCCGTACTTGGGATTCGGATTTTAACTGCTGGATATTGGGAATGACTTTGCTGGATGGTAATTAATGGTATAGACTCCTGGTACCAATGGTCATGGTAACAGTAATGGTATAGACTTATGGTCGGGCTGGTTGGTAGCAATGATTAAATAATATGGAGGAAGCCTACCCAAGTGGAGTTGATGCTTCTTTTTTTGGTTTAAGCCTCTTCTCTTAATGGCCATGTTCACATAAAAATATGAAACGTTTTTGACTAGGTAAATTTAAGATATGCGCAGAATTTACACAACTTTGACCTCCCCCTCTGTCATCTATAAATGCCTGGAAGGCCCTCCTCCTCCTAGTGCATGCTCGTTTGGTTGAATTAGTCACACGTAACACCACTGTGGCAGGTGGTGTAGATTGTTACCTTTGCTTTATATGCTAGTATTTTTGTATTCTTATTTTTCTTGTCACCGATTGCCATTGCTAGAGGGTTAAAATAGGTCTGCACAATACAAAACTACATCACCTATTTATTTCTCCTCAACTTTCCCTTTTTTACTGTTGTTTTTTCACTTGAACATTTCCATACTTGAGATGTTCGTAGGACTGCCTCATCTTATTGGACTAGACGCTGCAAATACATACTCGAGATGAGACACAGTGGAATTCTCTTTTCTTTTCTTTTGTTTTTTTTCCTTAAAAAAGAATACAAAACAAAATAAAGCCCTGATCTGGTATTCAGAAGGTGAAAATAGGACGGGGAGAAAAACAAGAAAGAAAGGAAGATGTTAATCTATTAATTTCCTCAAGCAAGCACTCAATAGTTGCCTAGATGACTTTATTCCTTTTATTTTAATTAATGTTTTTTGTTTTTTGTTTTTTTTGTTTTTTTTTTTTTTTTGTTCCTACAGCTGTGGTTTTTTCCCCTTAAGTAGAAAATAACAATTGTGATTGCAAGTGTGATTTCAAAATCTGCCGTAAGTTCAAAGCTTTTTGTAAGAGTATTTCATTGCTCTCAATTTTTTGAATTTAAAATACTCTAAATTTAGGATTGTTTTTTAGATATAGCAAAATGAGTCAAATTATTTACTAATATAGAAAAATTTTAAAAATTTTCTATATTTTAAAATAGTTTGATATTTTTTATATTCATAATAATTTATCCTAAATTTATACTCCAAATAAAAGATTAAAAATTGTTAAATAAACTTTTTATCTTCTAAGACAATTTTGTTTATAACTACAGCAGAAAATTTCTTTGATAATGTATAGTAGACATTACTATTAATTTTTTAGAACATTAAACATTCTTTCAGTTGATTTTCTCATAAAATAGGTTTTGATGTAGGTAAACCTATATAGATGCATATTGTTTAAAAGTTTATGGATTATGAATATGAATTGTATAGAACTATCTTAATAAAGAAAATATTTTTGTCTTAAATTTAATTAATCATATTTTCAAAGAATATAATAATAATGCTCATGATTCAGTTATTGCTTCATTTTTAATTTGCACATACTAACTTAAAGAAAGGAAAAAGGTTATAGAGCGATTCTCAAGGTGAAACCTGCAAAAGTCTGTAAATTCACCTACATAGCTGCATACCTACTGTGAGACGGTACCCGATGCCAATTTCCATTTCCCATAAACTACTAGTCATCGTTTCCGTAAGTACTCTAGAATCTAGATTTAGGTTTACTTTTGTTTTTCTTTTTCCGTGAAATTTTGTTTGTCTTCTCTACAACCTTCGACATGACATGCGGTATATATATTAATTTTTTATTGCCAGTGCTATGGGATTCATTCATGTTGTTTTCTTGCCCTTCGAAAATTGAAAATCTAAACACCCATTTGATAGGCCAATCGAATTCTATTTTGTGTTCTTCACAGTTGAGCGAATATGAATATGCACTTGTTAAAGTATGGTGTTTAGTGTATTTAAATTTTGATTTTGAAATTTTAAATGCAAAATTATATTACAAAAGATAAAAATATTAAGAACGATAATGTTTTGAATCATTTTTGATTGACTTAGTGGTAAAAAAGTAAACATAGTTTCAACAAATGGTAAAGAAATCATGGATTCAATACATGCTGGTTGGTTAGGACTCTCATGATACAAAAATCTTTAAATAAAAGAAGTATAGTTTATTTTCAGGAAAATTATCTTAAATAGCAAAAACTGTTGAAAATATTTACAACTAAGAGCAAAATATACCGTCTATCTGCAAAAGACAAAGAAATTTTGTTATATTTGTAAATATTTTGGTTTTTTTTGTTATATTTGAAAAGAGCCCTTATTTTCAACCTAATACTTTGTTTTGCAATCACATTTTCAACCATTTTTTAGATTAGAATTTAATTTTTTAATTTACTATCAAACATTTATCTTATGACATAAATTACAATTATGTTTTCATGGCATTCTTTGATTTTAAATTTCTGTTTTCAAATTGCCTATCAAACAACTTACAATATTCCAATAACATTTGCTTGTTTGGAAATGTTTCCTTACTTTGGAGTGAGTTTTTTTTTTTTTTTCTTTTTTTGAGAAATTGGATGTACGAAAGGGTAAAATATTTTGTTTTTGTGTTTCAAATATTTTTGGTAAGAACATAGTTCTGATGGTTTGGATCTGTAATGTTTGGAGTTTGAAATTCTAAATTTGTGTGATTGATATTCACGAAATGAGGAGTTTGATCCTTAAACTAATTTCAAATTTCTTAGTTGAGATTATATATTTTTATGTTAATTGAACTATGCTCCGGTGACCAATGACAAATATTATGGAATATGAATATAGAGTTTCCAATATGAAAGATTAAGGATTATGATTACAAAATGTGTTTATATAATGATCTAATTAATTAGGTTTTTTCCCCAAAGACACACTCAAATGTGTTCTCCTAGGGTGCTTTCTTGCTTTTTTCTTAGGATCAGTCACTTCTTCATCCTTTTTCCCTTTCCTTGAAGAATTCTTTTATCTCTGCTCGTACGATTATTTTTTAATGTTTGGATTAGAAATGCATTGTCAAAGGCTTATTGAGCTTCATCAAGAATTTCTACATGAGGAAGGCTGCTTCCTCCTCACACACACACCTTTTCCGTTATTTGCGAAATCTGCAAGTGCAAATGACTGAATATGGCAGCTTTATATGTTCACATCATCTTTGATGTAGCTTTGTAAAAGATGTAGCTTTGTAAAAGGGCCTAGATCATGAAATAGCAATCTCATAGGTCATAGTCGGAAACTATTATTATTTATTGAGAAGGTCCAATTAACCTTTTCAGGTATGCTGTCTTGTCGTTATCTTTAAATTAAAATATTTCTTCATTCTAGATTGTCTTTCAGCGCTTTCGGATGGGGGTGATCTAGGTGTAACTTACAGTTTTACTTGTTTCTCGTGACCATCTTTAGTGAACTTGATTTAAAATTTGAGAAAAACATCGGATGGCCATGTGATTGCGGTAAATTAGGTCGATTATTTTTGGCATATACTCGGAGTTGTGTTGTCTAGGCGACTATGTTGTGATATAATTAAGTTTTTTCATATAAGACTGGACATTATTATTATTTTTTTTTCTTTTCTCATTGACAGTGATTTCCACAATTTTGTTTTATTTAATTATTTTTTAGAAGAGGTAAAGAATCAAATCTCTCACCTAGAAATTGATTAAATAATTGTCAGTTGAGTTTTGCTTATTTTTACTTTCTTCTTCTATTATGCTAGGTAGAAAGTGTTTTACGATGAATAAGTGAGGTTTGTTAAAATAATATTGATATGTTCATACAACTTATTCTCTTCCATATTTTAGCCTGATTTTTGTGCAATAAGATAAAGTCTATCCATTCATCCTGTTTGCCCAAAATTGAGGATATTGAATACTTCATTGCAAGTTGCAACATATGAGCTTAGTTTTGAAAGAATGTCATTCTTATATTTTCTGGGCTGATTTTCTGATTTTTCCTACCAAAATTGAGGATATTGAATACTTCATTGCAAGTTGCAATATATGAGCTTAGTTTTGAAAGAATGTCATTCTTATATTTTCTGGTCCGATTTTCTGATTTTTCCTATTACGATAGTATGTTATTGGTTGACTTATCTAATGTTAGATAATATAAATTTTATCTTAAAATCAATTGGCAATGTGAGAAGTAGTCTATCATTTTATTAAAAATGTCAAGTTCTTCAGTATGGGTTCTCAATATGCTCCATCTATCTTTTTATTTTGGCCTTCTTTTCAAATGTTTTTTTTTTTTTATAATTTTTTTATTTTAACCATAGATTATCCTTCTCCTTTTGGATAATCCATTAAAGGTTTGTCATTTTTAATTTTAATATTTTTTTAAATTTATTTTTGACATGATGTTCACTTAAACGCTGCCAGTGCTATCCAATACTGCTGTTTGAGTTTGTCTTTCTGATGACCTGTCTCATCAGGATATAAGAAAGCTGTAGATTCTTTTATTCCTCCATTTCCTATGTCGTATATTCATGCACTAGAGCATGCATATGGAGATAAGTTTACATAGTCATCACATAGCGTTAATGTTCTGTTCTCCAAAACATTTTGGGCTGATACGAGCGGTAATTGAATGAGTTTGATTTGTAATGTAATTTAAAATCTATGTTTAAATTTTTCATTTTACGCTTGATTTGTAATATTAAACTCTTAAACTCTTTTTTCCACGGTTTTCATACCTTATGTATTTCAATAAATTTCAATAATTTTGTTGTTTATTAGGAGAATTACTCTTTGGTAAGGCTCAGGCTCTGATGTGCTCCTGCGGGCCTTTTGTCTAGCTAAGAAAATATGTCTACAGCTAATATTATTTAATTTAGGCGATTCTACAATTCTGGTTCCCTACTTTTCATTTTAGACATTCGTTTTTGGCTTCTGAAGAATTTTGATCTTTGTTATTTAACTTTTTTCTTTCTTGCTGACCAAAAAACTTTGTTATTTTACTTATTTCTTCTGAATAGGTTAGGTTAATATATCTAGTATTAATTCTGTAATTAGATAGGCAATGAAAAATTTACCTTTTAGTTTATTAAAGGGCTATTTTCAAATATAGAAAAATTTCATTGATAATTATGGGGCGATGGACTGCTCGCTGAAAGATGGTAAAATTTTTATATATTTGTCAGTAATTTGATATCTTTTCTCCTTATAATAATTTATATATTTGTCAATAATTTGATATCTTTTCTCCTTATAATAATTTCCCTTAATTAAAACTAGATTTGTTATTTATAGTATACAATAAAGATTCCATGCACGGACCTCTTAATTGCTAAAATATATTGTATATTTCATGCGATTTGGGTGATGCTTGCTTTGCTTTTACGATTTGTGTATATTTTTTGCTATTAAGTTAAAATTAAGAAGGAATAAAATAATTTAAAATGCATGAACCACGGTTAACCTTGAAAGTGAAATATATACGGAACAAAAGTATGCTTAACCCTTGGTTATGGTAAAATTTTGACTTTAAGGTCCACCAGTGTATTTGCATGTGAGTTTTTATAAATTTTAAAATGACTTTTAAATTGATAGGACAAAATGTCATTATGTACTTCTATTTAAAAACTAATTAAAGATGAAAAATTTGCCAAACAGATTCCAGAATTGTGGGGTTTAGTACAATTATATTTTGAACTTTTAATTTGATTGTTCACTTCTTGAGTTTCTACACTTCAAAAACTTTTGATTAATAATAGATTTTAATTATTGCTTACACTCTCTACAAGTGTCAATATCGTTTTAATTCTAAAATTCAGAATTTCGATATTGATATTAATAACAATTCAAAATTTCGATATTGATGTTAATAACAATATTTTAATTTTTAATTTCAAAGGATCATCAATATGATGTTGAACTCGAGAATTCACGTTATGTGAAGATGTTAATCTTTTAATCCCCATTAAAACATAAGGGACTCATCTTAAGGTTTGTTTGTTGGTTTTTGGTTATTGTTATTTTAATTTTTTTCATCTTCGGGCGTCGGAAAAGTGGAGAAGGGTGTGGAGGTTTTGTGTAGGTCTCAGTCTCAGATCACATGGACTCCCGTGGTTTGCGCTGGGAAGCAGCTTTAGGGGCTCTCCCTCTCTCTCACCCACGCACTGTCTCTTCAGTCTTCCTGTTGGTTAGTGCTTGCCACTTTCTGTTGACAAATAGTCTGTTGTGGGTCTTTCAGCTTCATAATGTGTCTTACACGTGTGACCTGCCTGCTTCATACCTGTATCCTCCGATTCGGCATTTGGGTGTCCCAGATTCCCACGTTCGCTTCTATTTCTTTTAATCAGAAAAATAAAATTCGCGCATTGTGATCATTCTTGAGGGCCCTTTACTGCCAAATCCGTGTGCCTTCTGTTGTGACTCTTGATTTGGTCTCGTCGTTTTGACCACTGGTGTTTGTAGTGACCCAGATCCGTCCAAGGATACAGGCTTTAATTGTTTTTTGGAGATAAACTTGGTTGCACGTCCCGTTCCGTCTTTTGTCAGAAAAATACCTGTCCAACTAGACTACCCTCGATGATTTTCGCAAGAAATGCTTTCAAATTTTATCGAGGGTTTTATTAGTCGATCGTGGCCCGTTGGTTGTGCTCCCGAGCCCGTAGTTTAGTTCTCGCCTCCGTACTTGAACTTTTAATCTGGTGTATTGTAGGTATCTTCTCCCTTTCCGAGACAAGTTTTGTTTACCACGCCAATTTGTCCTTTTGGCCCGCGAGTCTGCATTTTCCATTCTCCCTGACAAGCTAGTCAACTAGATTCTTATAATGTAACTTTGTTTGAAGGATTTATTTTGCTTTATTTGCTTGCTTTCTAGCTTCAACCCATTGAATGTTGCGTCTGTTTCCATTTATTGTCGGAGATGCTAATGTGATTACGTGATTTCTTTTCTTAACACAGATATTTAGCACTAAGGTTTTCCATCTTAGCTGGAGTTAGGTTACAGTCAGTCTTGTCATTATTGTACCTGCGGTCACTTTTTGGGTTTATTTGGTTTTGTTGTTCAGTATTATATCATAACCTCTGTTCATATTATCAGGACTAGAGTACAGTTACTGCGTAGCGTTTAGTTACTTGTATGGCTGGCTAGTTAATTTGTGGTCAGTAAGTTCAGCTGGGATTAATATATGAATTTAAACTGCACGTGAGGAGAATGATGTTCTTTTTAAAAGTACCCACATCCAGATTTATTTATTTATTTTCCACCAAAATAATGCGTTGAGATTAAATTACTTCCAATAGAGACTACCAAAGATGCAATTAGAAGTGTTGGTTTCTGTTTTAACAAATTATTCGTCTTAAATAATAATATAAAATAATGCAATACATTAATTTATTTCAATTTAGGAATTCACTAGAAACAAAATAAGTTTCTATTCGACACTTTTAAAAGTTTAAGAGCATATAATTAAAAGTGTAAAAATCTATTTTAACACTTTTCGAAATTTAAGGATCTTATCACAAAATTTAAAGCTTAGAAACTTCAATCAAATAGATACAAATCTCAAAATTTAGGGACTAAACTTGTAGTTTAACCTTATTTCTAGCATTTTTGTCTATGGAATAAAGAAAAAACATGCATTAAGGGCATCGGATGCTTCCATGTAGAAATGTTTGTGGCTGCTAGGCATCTTGTGGTTTCATATTTCAGGAATTGACAAGACCCAGAAGAGAAAAATTGGTACCTAAACCCAACTCTTGACCTTTCCCACAAATCACGAAAATGAACGATTACGGAAATCTCATCAATTTTTCGAAGGTTCTTTGTGCTTTGATTTCAAATAGACGCCATTAAATGTGAGGAATCAAAGAAAATAACCTTGAGTGAAAAAGAAGATTGTTGTGCAACATTTATAAAAAAATCAGTTTGTAGGTGTACAATAAAGAGTTATGATTTAAGTATGACGTATGGATAATAATTATGATTATGATACGACAGTCAACACTAATTTGAGTGTAATGCTTGAGTTTAAGAAGGATACATGAATGAATCAAGATCATATTCGAATAAGAGGAATCTTAAGAATAAGTATAGTTAAGAAAGGCTTGAAAGAATTGAGAGCTACTAATCGGCATGGTACCAAAGAAGTCTTATTCAATTGAAAGAACTTGTCCTAAGGCAATTCACAATATCCAGCCCCCCACAGAAGCAAGGATTCCCTCCTTCTCACTCTCGGGAAGAAAATTACCAAAATGAAAACTGAAAAACTCCCCTGACTTCCCCTTCTCTCATATACTGTCTTTTCTCCTCTCTAACTGACTGTAGTCACCCATTCTATTACTAGTGGGGTTGAAGCCACACTCCCACTAGCATAAGCCATTCCCTTTTTACTCCTGTTTGATATTATAATATAAAATATAGATTTATTTTTTTATGCTTAACTTGGAACAATTTTGTGTGGTGTGATCTCTTGGAAATTTTTCTAGAAACGAAGCATGTTGAAAGAACCCTGTGTTAGTTTGTAAGGATAGTTTTCACTCTTGGAAACAGTTTAACACAAGTAAGAATGGCGTCGTCAGGTCGAAGGAAATGTTTGGGGCTATCCGGATTTCAAATCCTAATTTGAATCCTGGGTCTAAGATGTTACATTGGGGATAAAATTTATTGGTAGGGACCAAGTTCGAAGTTTATAAATATGCAACAGATCAAAATTTTGAATTTGGAAAGCCCCAACACAAAAATGAAAATATGGGTAAAACTCAAAGGGGTATAATTTTCTAATAAGCCCCTCTCTGGACTTTGCAGCCATCAATCCTAGGAACAAAGCATGTACTTCTGGTTGTTATTTGTGGCTGCTTTAAAAGCTTTTCTCAACCGGAGGTTTTGAGAGACACCAGATGATCTGTAGATTTGGTCTTATACATCTACTGAAGATTGGAAGGCTTAGTTTAGAGAATCTACAAATGGCTTGGTCTTTTTGTGCTTTCAGATAATGTGTTAATTAAAGTAAGTGAATGGTATGAAAACGATGGTGGAACCATTGGACGGACTTGGGACTCTTATCTTTCAAGATCAGTAACCAACAAGATATGCCTTAAAGAGATTGTTTCATTTTGGAAATGGATCCAATAGAAGAAGCTTGGCAGATGATCTCGATGAGTTGCACAGTTTCACATCGGACTTTGCAAATGCTGGACAAAATTAGATGTTGGAAATGAGATGGTAATCATTTTAAACCTTGCATCCCAATCTTTCTGTGAAGGATGCTACTAAGTATACGATAGATGGCGGTACTTAAACACGGTTCAGAGAACCATCATGGGTTGCGGTTTAGGATCCCGATTATGTATCAATATCAGCGTAAGGGTAAAAAGGGGAATTTGCATGTTGGGGAGGGGACTATTGAGATTACGAGTTAGTTTGTATGGGCTTTGAGCGGGAATATAAAAGGGGGGGAGTTAGGTAGAGAAGGGCAATCTGGTAGTTTGTGAACCTTCTCGAGAGTGAGGGGTTAGGGGAGACGATCTGTGGATCGAGTTCATGTTGTATTTCTTCTTGAATTTCTTAGTTCAATAAATCGTAGATTGATACTTTTCATTTGCCTAGTGGTAAATAGGGGGTATGAAAAGGTCATAGGTTCAATCTATGGTAGCTACCTACCCTAGGATTTAATAATTTAGGGATTTCCTTGACACCCAAATGTTGTAGGGCCAGATAGGTTGTCCCGTGAGATTAGTGGAGGTGCGAGCGAAGTTGGCCCGGATACTCACGGATATTAAAAAAAACAGTTTTGAGTGCGTTGTGATCAAAACAGTTTTCAAGTTCATGACAGAAAAGAGAGGGTGACTGTGATGCCTTGATCACTAAACTCTCTTTGTGCTTTGATGCACGAATGGAAAAATACTTGCGTGATTTGAGCAACAAGGTGTACTTCGATAGGAAAAACTCTCTGGCTTACGGTTCTATTAGCTTTGGGTTTGTGAATTACAGGGAAGCTTAGAGGGTTGAATTTCCAAGAGGTACGTAGTAAGACAGCAAAGCTTGATTTTATGCATTCAGTCTCTGGGAACCAGCCATTTAATTGTCTCGTGGGGGAGTTAAATATTGCTATAAATGGTAGATGATTACTACAACGTGAAGGGCGGTAAGCTTCTTGCCTTCATTAGAGAGAAAATCAATTAATATAATTCAGACCCATAAATTAGGTGTTTCCTTAAAAAAAACAAGAGTTGAAGCTTGAAATAAATTTGAAGAACCAAGGACAGTACGAAAAAAATGACTTCAAATGAATTTAAGGTCGTTTAATATGACAAGAGTATCAAACTCTGAATTAAGGTCCTTCAGAACATGTGTGCTCTTGATTGGTCTTTTGAAGCTGCTCTATAAAATTTACTATGGATGTCTGGAGTAAACTTCTGACCATTCTGACCATCACCTGAAATGATAATCATGATTTTGAACACCATCATTATAGGGTTATACCATTTTTTTCCTAGTTGTTAAGGAGAACAAATCTCTACAATAGTATTATATTGTCCACTTTGGACATAAGTACTTTTGGTTTCGATTTTAGTTTCTCACCCAAAAGACCTCATGCTAATGAAGATGATTGTGCTCACTTATAATGATCTATAATGGAGATATGTAGAGGTCCACTCTCTGTTAACACTGGTGGCTACTTAGTCTTTTTAAATGGCCATCGAATATTTGAATTTCCTTGAATCTGTGTTATGTTGTTTCCTGTGTTAAACTTCTATCATGTATCATATAGTGCTCTGTTTAAGACAATTCAGTCTTTATTTTTGTTTGATGCCTCATTGGATAAATTTTGGGCTGTCTTTTAGTAGTTCTTTCCTTTCGATGTATGCCTGACTGAGAATTCCCATTTTTGGTTACGCATTCATTTTTGCAGATGAGGATGCTATGTCATCAGATGATGAGCTTAACTGGGGAGAGAGGGAATTACAAGATGCTCAAATGAGGTTGGAAGACAAAGGTCTTAAAGATATGCTCTTAAGTAGATTTGGCAGCCACATTGGTACCTTGAAGCTGGAATTTTCAAAGAAGAAGAAGAAAGGAAAACTACCTAAAGAAGGAAGGAAAGTACTGTTCGAGTGGTGGAATGTTCACTATAAATGGCCATATCCTACGGTATATTTTCTTTCTCCACCAGCAAATATACGTAGGGATGTTTTTAGTCCTCAAAACAACTATATTTTTTACTATTTTGGCACTTCCAGTTTAGTACTCATGATGAATTTAATGTAGGTTGCCATGATATTTTATTTCTGTCAACGGTGAACCTGAACTATCCTAACCTTTACGTTTTTATGACTTGATGAATGATAGTTCCGAGTGTTGCTGCTTATGTCTTGTGGCAAGGTGTTTTGAGCCCAAGCAGGGTGTTTTGTTGGTTGCTTAGAGGCCCCATGGAACTGCATTTTAACCTTAAACTTATTTGGGTTGAGAGTTTGTCTTAGAAAGACTTTAAGCAATGTCGTAGTGATGAAGATTATTTTATTGACGGCGTGTTCCTCAATCATCCAGGAAGCTGATAAGGTTGCACTGGCAGAGACAACAGGACTAGATCCCAAGCAAATTAACAATTGGTTTATTAATCAACGAAAGCGGCACTGGAAACCTTCTGAAAGTATGCAATATGCAAATATGGATAATGTGGCTGATCAATTTTACGCTAGGCTTGACTCTTGTGAATGAGGTGTACATCGTCCAAATGGGTATATATTACATGCTTTAAAACCGATATGCTAAGCCAATTGTGTTCATTAAATGGGTGGAAATAGATTACAATGGCTTCCATACTTTTTGTCTTGTAAATTTATGAAATATAATGATTAACATTGATTATGGAAATGTTAATCAAAGTTTGGATGATTTCTCTCTCTCTCTCTCGTATTCTTTTCTGTATATCTAGCCAATGTTTGGATGAAGGTACTTTCTCGTATGAAGTTTATTTTATTTTTAGAAGCCAAAACAGATTAACAGATTTTCCACCAGATTTGCTTTCCTGATCTAATGTAAAAGGCAATTATAATCAAAGATTGGTTTATAGTATTTGCATCAATTAACATATATTGGATTTGATATAGGTTTAAATATTAACTACAAAATATGGCACATAAACTGAGGGTTGATCTTGATGGAGTGAGGGGCGGTTAAGAGATCTAAGATAAGATTGTAGGCTCAAATTCATTAGTTAAAAAAAAAAAAAAAAAAAAAGGATCCTTGGTGAAATTGTCAAAGAAATAATCTTGAAATGCTTTCATCTCGAGAACCCATTGAAATAGATGGAATTATGGATTAGTTTGGATGTGCGAGGAAGATGAAGTAAAAAAGTTATTTTGAAGTCTACTTTACAGTATTGTCGGTGGATAAGTTGGATTGGGTGGGAAGTGAAGTGCGGTGCGGTTAGGGCGAATTGATGTTCATTTGCATGGGCATGGCTTCCTCGCTGCAACTCCAACTCCGTCTTCATCCTTCAACCACTCGACCTTTTCTGCGTCACCGCCCTATTCAATGCGCTTCCGACCGCCAGACACTATTCAACCGTATTGCCCCTGTTTACGATACCGTGCGCTTACTTTTCTCTTCCTCTCTCCTTTCTTTCTTATTTGGTTTCCCCTTTCCCCTCTTCAACTTTCTGCTTCCATTTTAGTTGAACGACTTGCTCAGCTTGGGTCAGCATCGCATCTGGAAACGGATGGCAGTCTCCTGGAGCGGGTATCTAACAGATGTTCTTCTTTCCTTTTCTGATGCGGAATTGCCCCTTCTCTTCTTCAATTTTTATCTAACCTAACCTCCCCAACATTTTGGAACAGTGCAAAGCCAGGAGACTGCGTCTTGGATATATGCTGTGGAAGCGGCGATTTGGCCTTCCTTTTATCTCACAAAGTTGGATCCCTCGGCAAGGTACCCCACTTGGTTTCTGTATCTATTTTGATGATCCTAATTCTAATCATCCTATCCGTCCGTGTTAATTCACAGGTGATGGGTCTTGATTTCTCATGGGAGCAACTAAGAATTGCTTCTTCTCGCCAACGTTCCCCCTCCAACCCCTGCTATGACAACATTGAGTGAGCATTACTAAACTTGAACACTTAATGTGTTGGCCTCTACTATTTTGAAAATATTGAAGCATTCCTCTGTGTATTTCACGATACAGTTTTGCTGCAGTGAGAATTGTAATTGGTAATTGATTTGTGAAATTAACAACCTAATAACGCTACTGCCAAAGTGAAGGTGGGTGGAGGGTGATGCACTCAATTTGCCATTTCCTGACGGCTCTTTCGATGCCATTACAATGGGCTACGGTCTACGAAATGTGGTGGATAAACGGAGAGCATTAGAGGAGATGCGTAGAGTACTAAAAGAAGGTTTTTGTTTTTTTTTTGGTCCTTCGTGATTGTTAACATGGTCATTCAGTTACAAAATTCAAGTGGTCTTTCCAGGTAGTAAGGTATCAATTCTCGACTTTAACAAGACTACACAACCGCCTACTGCTGCTATTCAGGTACTTTTGTGTGAAGGCCTAAATTTTTTTTGTGTGGTGCACACTTCAAATTTAGCAGTCTCTACTCAGTTTTTACCTCTAAAGCCCCTACTTATTTTGCTTGTTTATCCTGAACTTCCTCTATGCAAGGAATGGATGATCAACAACATCGTTGTCCCAGTGGCATCTGGTTATGGCCTTTCCGAGGATTATAAATATCTGTCTAAATCCATCAAGGAATTTTCAACAGGCGGGCTCTCTCTCTCTCTATTCACACGACAACTGCTGTTATTTTTTGTTTTTGTTTTCTTATAATTATGTATTTGGGATCTTCTTTTAGTATCATCTGCTGACAAAATTTGTTATTATACAGGAAAGGAATTGGAAGAACTTGCTTTAGAAGTAGGGTTCTCTACCTCTACACATTATGAAATTAGTGGAGGCCTTATGGGAAATTTGGTAGCATCTCGCTAATGGGATTCGTGTTTTGTCTTGGTTCAAAGCTCTGAACTAGACTACTTGTGTGAATATGTTGTTTGGCTTCATGTCTTTGATGCATTAATTTCTATGACATTTTCAACGGAGCTCTGTTTCAATGTATGTTTAAACAACAGAAAATATATAGTTGCGGTAGATGTTCCATGTTTGGTTTGTAATCAATACATAAGGTTTTTCTGGCCCCTTCCAAATGCTATTGAGTTGTCAGTTTATCAGGGAATGTTATGATTTTTACACCTTCGTTATAAAAGCATCCAAATTCTAATATGTTCTTGATGTGGTTATAACTTAGCATATTCCAGATTGGAGGCTATGAGAAATTTGAACTATAACCTCTTGATCGAGTAAAGAGTTTATTTCTGCCTCTGCCCTACTCTGGGTAGTAGCTTAATTAAGTGGATGTATACATAATGGAGATTGCAAAGCTAAACTATTGAAGAACCCCCAAAATCACCATATCTACAAATGTCAGTTTGTTAGACAGCTTCGTGGTAGCTACCCTCTAGCTAATGGATCCTTTCTCTTCGTGGTGCTCAAGAGACTGACAATTTATGCGAGGAATTCAAACCACTCCCATTCTTGGGAATGCTTTTAGTGGGGTTGGGAGCTTTTGGTAGGAGAGATAGAAGGGTTCCCCAGTTTATGGTAGTTATCTGGGATGGAAAGAACTATGGCCGACTGTGGCAGTAGAAGAAGATCCCTCCGTATTAGAATAACATCGTGAGTACTTGCATGAATCATCAAGTTCCATGGTCATCTCATCCGTGAAGGGTGGTTTGGTGGGTGGAGGAAGATGCTCTTCCTCCATGGTCAGCATTCGTAGAACCTTCGACATTGTTGGCCGTAGAGATGGAATCTCCTGGATGCATAAGAGCCCTATGTGCACCACTCTCTTTACCTCATTCTTCACTTTCTTGTTATAGTGATTCTGAAGATTGAGATTTGGATCAAATAATCTCTCAACTGTGCCTGCTTGGAAATGTCTCCACATCTAATTTACCATGTAGAAGAAACACAAGGTAGGAGTGGGCTGTCATACTACTGTTTGTAGAATTTTGCATTCATAGAGAAGGATATGTAAAGGTTTCACAGAACTTACAGCAGTGATCAGACTTTCAATGTTGCCGGAGACTTGAATGCCACTATATTGCAATCCTGTAACAATTTCTAACAAAAGCACTCCAAAGCTGTAGACGTCGGCCTTTTCTGATAACTGGCCATAAGCTAGATACTCCGGAGCCATATATCCTCTGTAGATACAGAAGGTAGAAAGAGGGAATGTTAATAGCTCTGCAGATCTTCTATTAGCTTTCATCTAATTGAAGGAATTTTCAAATTAACTGGAAAAGAACTTGTTCATGAGAAAACATACAGGGTTCCTGCAACAGCCGTGCTAATATGGCTCTTGCTTTCTTGGAAAGACCTTGCTAATCCAAAATCTGCTATTTTCGCTTGAAGCTTTAGATCCAGCAAGATATTACTCGCCTTTATATCCCTGTGTATGATTTTGATCTTTGGATTTTCGTGTAGATATATTAAACCTTCAACCGTTCCAGTGATGATGTTGTATCTCTTATCCCAATCAAGAGCTTTACTGCTACTGGTATCTGTGTAACTTTTTGAACAAGTTAAGGGAAGATCTTTGAATTGCTTAAATCAATGTATCTTTCAGTTATAGCTGCAGTATTTACCGAAAATGAAGCGATCGAGACTCTTGTTTGGTAGGAATTCATAAACAAGAAGGCTTTCAGGTCCAGAACAACTGCATCCAAGTAATCTTACCAGATTTTTATGTTCGACACTGCTGATCATGTTTACTTCATTGTAGAAATCTGCTGCTCTATGTCTGTTATCAAAGAAGAATCTCTTCACAGCAATTTCTCTTCCATCGGATAGAGTTCCCTGCGAAAAATGAATGATGTGTTTTTAGTTATAAGAATGAAAAATGAATGATAACCTTTTAGTTTTAATTGGAGATTGTTGTAGGTATTGCCGAGATGGAGAGGGAGAATAACTACCTTATAAACAGAGCCAAACCCGCCCTGTCCAATCTTGTTATCAAGGCTGAAATTGTTGGTAGCTTTTTCAAGGGTTGAGTACTTGAATTCCAAGTTACTATCTTGAAGAGTTTTTGCAAACTTCTTCACATCAGTTGAACCTCCTAAAGTGTAAACCATATCATTTGAAGAAAAGAATGTCAATTGATCTCCCTTGGGAGTTCACCACCATGAAACTTGCAGCTTTATGTTTTACCTTTCCTTTTCTTTTGTATATGTCTGCGCTTCCAGATATAAGCTCCAATCGCCAGGCCAACTATCAAAACAACAACAGAACTCAAAACTGAAACTATCAATTCAGTTCTTGTGCCACCTGCAGAGTAAGCATGGTTTCAGACATTGTGAGAGTGGAAAAGTTGGTTAGCGTACTCTCAACTTACATGACAGGATCAGTTTTACCTCTGGAACTATTTTTGATGTCCTTGTTGAGGAAGTCTGTATTTGAATATCTCATGAAGCAGCCTGTGTTCAGTGCTCGTCCTTCAGATTGAGGTAAACATCGCAACATTGAAGCAGAAGCAATTAACAAACATGAACTGCAAGAGCTGCGGTTCAAACTTCTCCAGCACTGACCCAGAGCATAAGCGGCAGACTCATTTGCCATCCCAGCCACAGCCATTCGAGCTTTCGCAAAGCCTCTGTTGTCTGGCGCACCGTTAACCACTTGCATCACTGCCTCCTTGACTGCTTGTCTATAGTTGGGGTCATTTTGGGTGAAGTTCCCACAAACTGCAGTGTCTTCAGGTCCTTTGTATTCGTCGAAAAAGGTATAGTTTTCGAACCTCAGGAAGCAGCCATCAATGAAAGCTCGGCCGCCGTTGAAAGGGAAGCATTGGGGGAGCATTGTACGTGCTTGAGAATGACACAGCACACATTCAAGGGGTGAGAGATCTCCATGGCATTGGGCAAGCCCATAGCTGGCATCAGGTCCTATTCCTGTACCGGCGGTTCCAAATCCTGAAGTTCCGATTTGTTGTCTAACTTTTTCCATGGAACCAAAAAAGTTTGGGACGTAGGCGGTGGTGTTATGCTCCAGTTCTTTGCCGCAGATGACTCTCACAGTTTGATCTCTTGGCTTCCCCAGAGTCGAAGTTGCGAGCAGCAGAAGAATAGTTATGATTGAAACTAGGACATATTTGGAAGCATAAACAAGCTGGATCGCCATGGAATCTGGGGTTCTGTTGAGTCCGAAGGGTGAAGAAGAAGAAGATTGGTTGACAGTTCCCGAGAAATGTGGTACCCAATATAGAAGTTTAATGTTTGTGTTGAAAACAAGGGGTGATGTAATGGGAGTGGATGATTCTAATTGACAAGAAGTCAAGTCGACGAAGGAAGGAGTGTAGCGTTTCCGGTTGAAAAAGGACACACACAGTTCTCTATCTAATACCCACCTGGCCCTCGCTTTATCGCTCCACAAGGCCTCGCATTGGACTATTCAACAACGGCGGCTTCCTCTCTCTTTCTTTTCTTGCAAGCAATTATTTTCTTAACAAATGAAATTATTTGTAAAATAATACCGCCTGCCCCTCGCTTTCTCATTCCTTAAACTCATATCATATGGTTACCAAAATATTTTTAAATAGTTCTTAATAAATAATAGCCAAACATTATTCTCAAGATTGTTTCATGTTTTCCCATTCTGTAGGGCGCTCGGCGGTCAAAAAAGGGAAAGACGCTGAGACCAAAATTCTGCGGATGTTGTAGAAAAAGACTAGAGCAAAACCTAACCCAACGTCAAGGCCATTTTGTGTTATTTATTTTCATTATTCATTTCTTTTGAATTGGGTACCGGGGTTTCAACAAATCCGTGACCTTGAATTTTCCAAGGAAATGCTCTATTAGAAAATTCCATGTTTTAATTGAGTCTATATTGAATTTATTCCAGCAAAATTAACTTTCGTTTTATTCCGTTCAGACGTGTGGAAATGGAATTGTGGCCCAATGCAATTTACAACGGGGAATTCAGGATACACTAGTAGTCTAGACTAGAGAGTTGCACTCAAATTACAATATTACTTAGATACTTGAAATTTTATTATTACTCATACAGAATTGAAGAGAGGTGGTTGCGAAGACATTCGTTCTTCTCCTTCACCATATCTACAAAATTCTTCCTGAGGTGTTACAAATTACCTGGGATGAAATGAACTATGGGTCACGGTGGCCGCTGAGGAAGAAGCTTTCGTGAGGTTGAAGCATGATGGATCCTCAGTGCCACTGGTGTCGTTTAATTCCATTGTCCTCTCGTCCATGAACGGTGGGTTGGTCGGCGCCGGCAGTTCCTCTTCCTTCTTCATCAGCATCTGCAGTACCTTGGACATTGTGGGTCGCAGAGATGCAGTCTCCTGTGTGCAAAGAAGCCCTATCTGCACCACTCTCAATATCTCCTCTTTTATGCTCCCATCTTCCTCAACCATAAGGTTCGGATCCAATATCCTCTCCACTGTCCCCGATTGAAAGTGCTTCCATGCCTGTTTTGTGTTTTCAGTCATTATTTTTTCTAACTTCCAATTACAAACAAACTGAAGAAAGAGCCTTACAATTAGTACTATGCTTTCCAAGTAGTCAGAGGTTTTGCTTCTACTGTTTTGTATGCCGGTCACGGTCTCCAGCAAAACCACACCAAAACTGTACACATCTGCCTTTTCTGTTAGCTGCCCATGAGCTAAATACTCTGGCGCCATGTATCCCCTGTGTATTCACAAATCACTTTTTAATCTAACCTTCACCAAAACAATATGAACAATCTCAATACAACAATACACACAAGGTTCCAGCAATGGCCGTGCTGATGTGACTCTCATCTTCTTCAAAGGATCTAGCTAATCCAAAATCAGCTATTTTAGCTCGAAGCTTGGAGTCTAGCAGGATGTTACTAGCCTTGATGTCTCTGTGTATGATCTTGGTTTTCGAGTTCTCATGAAGGTAAGCCAAACCTTCAACTGTTCCCACAATGATATCAAATCTCTTCTCCCAATTGAGCGATTTACCTCTATCTCGATCTGCATATAGTTTTTGTTTTTTAAACTAATCAGATTAAATGCTTCTAAACCATTCTATTGAAATGACGATGTCAACATTTACCGAAAATGAAGCGGTCGAGACTCTTGTTGGCAAGGTATTCATAGACAAGCAGACTTTCAGGTCCAGAACAACTACAACCGAGCAACCGTACTAAGTTTTTGTGCTCCACACTACTGATTATGTTTACTTCATTGTAAAAGTCTGCTGCTCTATGTTTGTTGTTGAAGAAAAGCCTCTTCACAGCTATCTCTCTTCCGTCCGACAGAACTCCCTAAATTAACATAATTAAAACCTCAGTGTTTGTGCTATATTAATTTAATTCCATGTTTGAACTGAAGCAAACAAAACAAGACTTGCCTTATAAACAGTGCCAAATCCTCCTTGTCCAAGCTTGTTAGCCTCAGCAAAGGATCCTGTTGCCTTTTCAAGGGTAGAGTATTTGAAATTCAAGCTACTATTGTTTAGTGTTTTTGCCATCTTGTTTGCATCGTTTGAACCTTTGGATATATAAATAAATATTAATCAGGAGAACATCGACGTCCTATAGCTTAGAGATCTCAATGAATATGGAATTTTAATGTTTTCCCTTTTTTCAAGTTCTTGGGACTTAAACCAACAACAAATAGAAAGGCAGCGTTTTAAGTTTACCTCTTCGCTTCTTCTTTACATATCTGTTATTCCAGATGTAGATTCCAATCAACACTCCAACGACTAAAACAGCAACAGAACTCACCAGGGAGACTACAATTTCTATAATAGTACCTGCAGAGTTTGTGAAAGGAAATTTCATTAGTAAGCTCTAACAAGCTTAACTAGTGATGCAGGTTTAAAAGTTGAAACGAAATAATGGCGTAAAACACCAATTTGGATCCATACCCCTTGACCTTGAAGGTGAAGCTTCGGCATTTAAGAAGTCAAGGTTAGAGTATCTCATGAAGCAACCTGTGTTGAGGGCTCTTGCTTCGGATCGAGGCAAGCATTTCAAGATAGAAGCAGAGGCGTTTTGCAAACAGGAAGTGCAGGAGATGCGATTCAAATTCCTCCAGCACTGAGCCAACAGGTAAACGGAGGCGTTGGGGGTTCCAGGGGGAGCCACTTGAATTCTGGCATACCCTCCATTATTGGGTGCAGTTTGGGTTGCTCGGGCCACAGCCTGCCTGGCCGACTGTCCAAAAAGGGAGTTGGTGATGGAATTGTTACCGCACACAGCCCTGTCAAGAGGCCCCGAAAATTCGTCATAAAAGCTGTAGTTCTCAGCCCTCATGAAGCAGCCATCCAGGAAAATCCGGCCGCCGTTGAAAGGGAAGCATTGAGGAAGGACAGTACGGGCTTCCGCATAACACAACACACAGTCCATCAGCGACAAATCTCCGTAACATTGAGCAAGGCCGTAGTTGGCGTCCGGGCCTTTACCCGCAACTGCGACTCCAAACCCACCGGTTCGCATTTGGTCACTGATTATTTGCATTGTGGCCACGAAATTGGGCACAAAGGCGGTTGTATTGTGCTCTAGCACGGTTGAACATAGTATCTTGACGGTCCGGGATCTGGGGTCTGCCACTGTGGATAATTGAAGTAAGAGAAGAGCGGTGATCAAAATGAACAATCCAAGTGGTGATCCAGTCCTCATCGTCACCTCCCTTATTCCGATTCTGAAGCTAATCTAAGTTAGAAGGAGTAAGAAAGAGATGAGACATGTGAATTGGAAAACAAAAACAGAGGGATTGGGTTGGTGAGATGTCATAAATGAATGAATAGATGATGAAGGGTGGATTTAGCCAGCCAAAGCTAGGATTATGAGTGTAACATATGGATTGAAGATGAATTTTGAGATTGGATATTAGGTGGGGAGTTTGAATTTGTAAAGATTGAGAGAGAGAGAGAGAGAGAGAGGAATCGAGGGTTGAATACAAAAGTCAAACGAAGGTAATTGGTTTGAATTAGAGGGCATGGGGTGAGGGAGGAGGTAGTAGGCAGTGGGAGGCAATGAGCCGCATTTGGTTTGGCGTATTGCTCTCCGGTTTCATACTGGATGGCTGATGATGGGCATTTTATCAACGCGGACAAACAAAATAAAATAAAATAAAATAAATATATAAAGTTGACTCAACGCAACCAAAAGTGGACGACATCTCAATTCTCAACTTATCAGCAGTAAATGGAAGCTTTTCGCCCTTTCCAAATTATGTCACACCACACAATTTATAATTGGTTTAACCATTTTCGATGCCTATTTTTCCAACTTCACCAAAACTACACATACTCCCACTCCCTCTCATTCCATTTTTTCATTTTTAGATTTTCAAAATAACCTTATAAGTATCTTTTATTTTCTTATCCACTCTCCAACAAAATTTTAGAAATTAAAAAATACCCATTTTCAAAAATTTTCTTTTGCTTTTACAATTTGCCTAAAAATTTTAGTGTTTCTTCACAACAAAATGTTAGAACTATAATATATAATAATCAATCATAAATTTCAAAAATAAAAAATTCAAAATTTGCAAGATAAATCTCATTCCTCCCTTTTTCTTTTTTCTCCCTCGTGTGGCCACACAAGAAGGATAAGAGACGAGACAAAAAAGAAAAAACTTTATGTCAACTTTTCAACAAAATCGTTACCAAACCGGATCTAAATAATTTTATTTCATGGACCCACATCATTCTTCACTACTTTCTTTTACTACAAAAAGTAATGTATTTTTTCTTATATCTTTTTTCACACCAACATCAACTTTTTAAATTAAAAACAAAATCTTAATTCCATTAATATATTTATGTTAATGCATTTAGTTGAACTATGCTCAATAAAGTATATTGATAACCAGAAGCTAAAGTAGCTGTATCCCATTGGTTTAGAACTAACTCCTTTGTGATTGTATATATTTTTTTTTTAATTTTTACAAATAATTTTGAAATTATTCAAAATTAAATGCTCAAACTCAATCATAGAAGTAACCAATTTAGCTACAAAATCAAGTAAATAAAAAAGTATCCAATTTTAGTTGCAACAATTTGCATAACTAGCCACAAATCTCTAAAACAAATTAAATCAAGAGTATTAACTTTACTACTAACTAAAGTTAAGTTAAAAGAGGATAGCATCAACATCTATCTCAACTAAAACTAGTTAAGCATAATAGCTTAGTTTAAGAAGTTGATATTCAAAATTTCACTTGTATGTGTTGTTGAACTAAAAAAAGAAAAAAGACATCTTGGACTCTTGATATTTTTCTTATTAGAATTTCTTTTTCCTAAAGAATTCATTATGATATAAACGTAGTTCATGCATAATATGGTCAGTTTTTTTTCTTTTTTTGTTGTGTGTGTGTGTGTATGTGTATTGCATAGTACTGTGTTGTTTGAAAAAAGTAACTAAAATGGAAATTTTATATATTTGTACCCTTAAAGATCCATAACATGTGTTTGGAAAGATTCTATTTAAAAAGACAAAAGAGTCGGGAAACAATATGTGTCATTGAAATATTTTTATGAAATAATTAAATAGAAAAAAGATAGTTCTTACTCTGGATTTATTGTGTTGTATTAATTTTCACTCTAGATTTTCAATTTTATAAGGGTAGAATTTATATACTTAGTAAAATGTTACCATTTCTATACTCTATTCAAATTTTCTAATTCACTCACTAATTTCCATTACAAAATATATGTAAAATTCTGGGTAAAGTGTATTCTAGTGATATCAAGTTTTTCACAAATTTAATAGCAAAATGATTAGCTTTAGTGTGTATATATATTAGGAATCGTATGAAGCTTGTAAATACATATGTCGTTAACTCATGAAAAGAATATGGCAATACTTCTTTTTTAATGAATTTTGAAACAAAATACTTATCAAATATCAAAAAAAATTTAAAAAAAAAAATAATAATTATAATAATAAAATTAGTGATTGAAAAAGGTAGAGGAGAGGCGTTGTGCGTTGTTGTTGTGTGATAAATAAGAAAAGGAGTTAAAATTGAATAGAAATGAATTTAATGTGGTGTGTTGTGAATGTGTGATGGATCATTGAATCCAATCCACCACACTCTCTCTAATTCATCACCAGATCATCTTTAATTCTACATAAGGGTGGGTGTGGCCCAACCCCCAACTTCACCATATATCCAACTCCAATCAAATTAAACTATCATACACCACACATAGATACACAATCATCTCAATCTCAAAGTTAAAAGGTTAGAATCCTTTTATATCACTTGTTAGAACCAGAGAGGAGGAGGAGGAGAAAGAAAGAGAGAGAGAGAGAGAGAAAAAAAAAAAAAAAAAAA
>QLSR01000636.1:32165-45365 GCA_031780015.1 Citrullus colocynthis | reverse complement strand
AAAAAAAAAAAAAAAAAAAAAAAGTGGAGGTCGGGATTCGAACCTCCACCCTAGGAGAATAACTATAAATGTAAACATTTTTCAAGATATCAAAAGCTTTTTCAATAAATGAGTGTGAGGGAAAGGGAACCTGGAAAACAAGGGGAGGATTTGTGGACGAGTAACCACTGCTATCATCTGGAGAGAAGAAGCATAATAATGAAACAAAAAGCACGAGGAAATGAAAAGGGAAAATACAAGAATCAATACCAGTGATCATTACATGGTTAAGACATACTTTTCCTTTCAATACATCCATCTCCCTCCATATGATAATTACATCAAATAAACAAACCTAGGCGAGGGAAAAAGGAAATATGTTTAGTGACACAATATACTTCCATTCTCATTGCCCCCAACAAAAGGTTGGTGCTCAATGCTACAACAAGTCATGTTGAATTGCTTTACAATATACAAATAGTCAACTGTACATTAGATATTTTCGTCCAGTAGAAGGTCAATCAACTGGTTCAACATATCGAGATTTGCACTTTATGCCACCAACCTTCCCTAGTTTCGTCTCTTCTTGTCTCTCATACTAGATGCTTTGAGAGTATTATTTTCACTCTTACATGGGGACACAGACCTCTTTCTTGAGGTTTGATGTCGTGTTTTTTCAACCCGTTTCTCGTGGCAAATAAGCCTAATGTGGAACGGATTCACAGAAGTATAACAAATCGATTCCCCATCAACGCCATTCTTTTCCAGCTCCACATCTCCATTGTTCACCTGAAAATGACTTGTCAATTCCATTTTCACCATAAAAGATAAAATTTTAAAAACCGCATACGCTTCCAATTTCTAAATTTCACCAATCTGGGTACTTCTATGATATCTGTCAAGTACATTACCAATTGAAGTAGAGCGGAAAAGCTTCGTGCCACATTGTACTTCTCCTGCCCTTCAACAACATCAGAGAAAGGTATGAGACCTCCTCTGTCAGCTTCACTAGATAATTCTTCAAGAATTGCTTTGCCGTATTCATGAATATCAAATGGAGGGTGTTTGTCCTATCACAAAAAACATACTTCTCTCAAACCCACAAAAAGAAGAAATGGCCATGGACTATACAGACAACAGAAATGGAACTGAGATAATATAACATTAAATATTATTACTTGCTCTTCCAAATTGTGTTCAATATTTTGTTTCCATGTACAGACTCGAGTGGCCATTTCGGTCTGCTTCTCAGTCTCAGCAATGCTAGCAAGGAGTGTGTCCTATACAGAAAACATTGTAGGTGACTATCTACCGGAAGCCTGGTATATAAGATTAAAAACCAAACCAAAACAATAACCAAAAAAAAAAAAAAAAAAACTAGGCATGATTTGCATCCGCGGATGTCAACTTCCAAGTTTTGCAGCCTTCATTGTTATAATTTCCAAATCTCCTGCAAGTCTATCAACTAAAACCATCTGCACAGTGCACAATTCTGCATAACTACTTTATAAATCTACTAGAAAAAATTCCAGCACTACAAACAAACCAAAACCTAACCGTGATCCATGCATTTTTTCAAACACAAGTATCATGGCCCCCATATATTCTCAGAGTAGTAGGCATAGAGTTAAGAACTTGAACAAGTTATTATGCTGTTGATCAGTAAACGATAATATGTTCCACATCCACCCCATAACCAAACAAGATATTCCAGATCAGTAAAAATGTAAAGAGTATATCCAAGTGAAAAGAAGAGTGGAAACAAGAGGAATTCACTCAATAGTAAGCAAAAAAATAATAATACAAATAAAAATAATAATTAAAGAGCCTGCTAGATGGGAAATAGGTAAAGTGCAAATCCACGGACACCACTTACGAGATGAGAACGACAAAGATCTTCTAGACTTGAACGAGAATCTGGAAATTCAGGTTCATATGCTTCACCATTATCAAAATGAGCAGCAGCATCATGCTGCATAAAATCCATGAGTTAACAATCAAAAGTAATTCAGAAGAAAATTTAGCATTCAATAAGAATTTGTTGTACTCTACAAACATGCTAGAGTTTATTCAACCTTTTTGTTCCCAAAACATGTAGTCTCGTCCATATAATGGCCGTTAGGGTCATCAATATCAGGCAGATTGGTGTCAGGCATTGCATCTTCAAAACCATTATCAACATTGTCATCTTCCATATCAGAAAGGGAATTACAACTTCTATGACCTTCATTGACAAGTGAACTTCGCAGCTGTAGTCACAATAATTAGTGTCGTCAGCTATAGGAAATACTCTATTAGTAACAGCATACACACAACTGTACCTTTTCATATAACAAACCAGAACTGGATTCTTTATGTGTTTCGAATCCATGGCTCTGCTCTTCCCAAATCTGTGTGAATTCTTGACTAATGGGGCCATGTAATTTTGCCATTGGAAACAAAGCCGCTAGAGACTCATGGTTACAAGAATTGTTATAATTCTTTTTAAAAGCTTTAACTGCCATGAGAGTAAGGGAAAAAAAGTTAGTTTCAAGAAGATATTAAAAGGAAATGAATGTAAGTTGAAGTGGGTCAACAACCTTTCCTAAATGGTTTTATTTTTAAATTTCCAGGTTCATGGGGATTCAAAGGCTTCCAAAGATCATCATCATCATCATCAGAACCATTTGAGTCCTCTGGTTCAGAATTACCAACATCCACGTGATCTTCATTGGCAAAGTTATGACCAAATGGAGAAATATGCACAAAGCAACCATTGGCAAGCGGTGATTGAGCAGCATGATCAGCCTGAGTCTTGCGAACAGATGATCTTTGCAGAGTTCCTCCAGAACGTCTAGATGATGGAGACTGACAACCCTTGCGGGTCGAGCTGCCCCTACACCCAGCATTTTGGCTGTGTTCAAATTTATTACCCTCATTCATAAAATCTTCGAGTGTTTTAACGTCAGACAGATCTAAGAGGATAAAGTCTTGGAAAATATTACTAGTGGTGGCCAACTGCATAATTAAAAAAGTTGCAATTAATTGTCAAATGATATAAAAGGTCAAAAAGTTAATTAATTATAACAACTAATTACCAGGTACGAATCTAGTTCCCCATTGTCATCAGATGCATCCAAGCAATCACCCTCAAGAACGACTAAATTTGCAGGAGCTTTTACAGTTTGATGTAACCAAACATCTTCCTTGGTACTCTCCAAGGTATTCTTCGGGTCAACTGCAATGAGCAGATTCGAATCATAAATCAAAACATCATTCTATCCAAGTATTCCACTAGATAAGGTACCTGGCACATCCCCAGAAACCCAATATAAGTTGATTTCATCCTCAACAATTTCGTGAGAAGCATTTTGTTCCGCCTCAACTGAGGTCCCTTCCAAATGATCCTGCCTGTTTGAATAAAAAAGTTGTGAAAATATTTTTTTTAAATAATAATAATAACAACACAGGACAAACAATAATTTGCCCCAGTTGAATGTTAGTCATTTCTTATTCTGGGAGGCCCATGGACCAAACAACAAAACCGGTGCAAGACTCCTAATGCGTAAACTAACTATAAAAACCAAATTGAATAAAATAATAAAACCTTTTTTCAGATAGGAACTCCAATGCTCGCAAAACTAATGAGTAGAGGTATTCAACCTTACGACTGTACACTTGAATTGAACCTTGAAGAAGCAGAGCAGCTATACCCTCGAAAAATAAATCCCAAAAAAACACAACGCAGTCAGAAATATTGAATTTTTTTCACAATCCAAAACACCCAGGACAGTAAAAGTATCCTCACCTTCAGCAAAATTGACAGTGTGGTTCTCATCTTCGCCGGACTGGAATTCACCGGAGCAAATCTGCAACAGATATCTCTCGAGGTTCTCGGCGAGGTCGACTTCCCAATTCAACCGAAGGTCACGCTCCGGCTGCAGCATGTGGAAAGCAGCCTCTCCAGTACCGTCGGTTTTAACAGCCATCTTGAGATTGAAAATGGAAACCCCCTTTTACTTCCTATGTTCGTGTTCTAACTTCAAATGGATCCTAGGGCTCAGTTTGACGAAGAAAACAGTCAGTTCTTCGAAGAATACTTAGTCTGCCCGAGTAATGAAATTTCCTGAGAAATGGAGTGTGAAAATGAAGAGAAGAAGAAAATAGTCAGCTCTTCAAAGAATACAGTTTCTTGAGTAACCCGATTTGGGACCGAAGAATTCAAATTTGTTCCCTTGGCGGTCGCTCGCAGTGGGAGTCAGTGGAAACGATGCGGGAAAGAGTTTCAGACGGACAAAAGTTTTGGGCTTTCCGGGTTCAACTATTGGGCCGGATCTCTTAGCCCTTTTTACTTTTAGGCATTTTCCAACCGTAACTGTGAAAAACATGTCATGAATGAAGCATATTACCGACCAGGAGTGTTCAAAAAAATTCAATAACCTAAAAAATAAGATCAACCTATGGGAGTATAGACTAATTCGAAAATTTGGATTTCCAATTCAATTAAATAAATGAAGTCTCCAACTCAACCCTTAAAATTTAGGTTGAGTTAGATTGGGATGTTGGGTTGGAACTTTTTTTTTCTTTTTAATTAAAAATATGTAAATTTATCTATAACCATAACCAATAACTAAAATCTCATAAAATTAAAATGTTAAATACCAAATATCTATGATATTTATTACAAACTTTAAACAAAACAAATATCACAACAATTTTAAAAGAAATGGCTCTCTTCAAATATAGCAAAAGGAACCAAAATATTTACAAATATAACAAAATTTTACTGTCTATCGCAATCTATTGCTGTCTATCGCAGATAGACTAAGTATTTTGCTATTAGTTGTAAATATTTTCAGCAATTTTGCCATTTAAGATAATTTCCCTAAAAGAAAATATTAAAGATTCACAAATTATTCAATACAAAGTAATCAAACTTTAAACGAAGAAAAATATTATATAGAATTCGGGTTGGGTTGGGTCAAACCCAAATTTTTTTTAGCCAACCCACGGCCAACCTAACCTAACCCAAGAAGAAAACTAACTCAACTCAACCCAACGGTTAAGTAGTTCAGGTTGTTAGGTCACTTTAACACCCCTAGATCAACCTAACCTAACTCATACAGTTTGGATTGAATTATGAACTCGTTTTAGTTGGGTTTAGCTCAAATAAATAAAAACTTTATGTGTTAGGTTAGTTCATGGGTTCACCTAAAATAACATAAATTAACCGAATTTATTATTGTTTTAAAAATTATGTTGCTTTTTCTTATGATACAATTATTTTTACATATATTTATTTTATTTTAGAGTTGTTTTCAAATATAACAAAATGAAGTAAACTATTTAAAAATATAGAAAAAAATTTAACTATTGCAGTCTATGAAAGAGAAAAAAAACATAATAGCGGAATCAATTAGGATCTAAAACACTCTAATTTCATCAATTTTGAAGATTGAACATGCTTGTTCTAAAACTAAAAAATAGAGGTTTAAAATTTACTTGTTGTAACTCAAAATTGAATTGATTTTCTCCAAGATTTTGATCACGAACACTTCATGGACCACCACAAGTATCTTCCTCGTTATTCTATAACCTTAAAATGGATTATGAGATCCAAATTGTGATGAATTTGGAGCACATTTGTAAAAAAGACAGTTTTTGAGAGTTTTTGAGTAAGTGAGGTTAACTCTTTTTCTAATTTTTTTTCTTCTATTTAAAGAAGAAACCATGTAAATCTCATTTACATGCATCATGCCACCAAATATGGTGATTAAAAAAATCAATTAGGATGTGTTTAATGGAAGTGAAGAGGCCACGAGATATGAACACCTCCTCCTTCAACCATGCATTAGTGGATAAATCCAAAGAAATTAAAATTTTGATTTTCTAAAAAATCAATAATTGAATTTTCAATTTTCTTTCTTTTAAAATTAATTCTAATAATTAATTTGATATAAAATTAATTTAAATAATAATTAATCTTGTAATTACATATCGTTCCTTAAGTCCCATTGATCCTCCAATGAAGAATTAGTTTGTGATCCAACCATCAAACCGAGTCCCTCTAAGGCCAACGAGAAGATGGAGCCCCCTTATTCAGATCAGGAGTCAGCACTTAAAAAAGAACAATTTTTCTAATCTAGAATTAGGTAGGAGTGAATTCCATCTCGCAAGACTATGTTCCCAGCTACCTACCTGGTCTTATCCATAAAATGGAAGGCTTATTGAGTCAGCAAACTCGGGCTATTCTCACCCATGCAGATTAAAAGATAATCCCAAATAAATAGGAGTTAATAGTTAGCTCAAGATTAAGATCGAGCAACCTAGGTTATTGTAAGCACTGGCTTATAATGCTAAGTGTTGGGAGAAGGCAAGTGTAATGGTGACTATGCGTTGCTAGAGGAAAAGTAGCCAAGGGTGGAAGAGCTAAGCATTGGCCAAGACTATGCGTTGATGAAAGCAGAGAAGAATATTTTCTTTTGAGTGGCCATGCGTTGAAGGTGAAATCACGAAAATTTATGAGCTGAAGCAGTCACTTGCGTTGGAAGAGAAGTTGATCATTGGCGGGGAAGAAATGTTTTGATCTACCATGCGTTGGTAAGGTTGCCATGCATTAAAGTCCCCATGCATTAAAGACGGGTTTAGTTGATTGAGTTGTATGTGTTGAAGGTAGGAGGCGTTGAGGGCACCATGCATTGAAGGTGGCTTATCTGCTGAGGGTGTTGATAGTAGGCTGCGTTGAATGCCTTGCCTTGAATTGAGAAAGGAAAACCCCGCCCGCCAGCCTGCATAAGAGAGTTAAGTTGACAATATATATAGGTGAGTAAATTGAATATTTTATCATTTTTAGACATTTTCGAGAGTTTAAGTCGGTTCCATTTTTCAGACAAACTACAAGGGAAGGTAGAAGAAGGTGTTCTTGTGGATTTTGGATAGAAGCCTATCCGTTTTGGTATTGAAATCTAAGCTGGAACATAACGTTATTTGTGGACGCACAAACTGGACAGTATTGGATGTTTGGATTGAAACGAATCGAGGAGATTGAGTCTAAGGCTGAAATTTTAAGGTTAGTAAGTTAACTCAATTCTGAACAACTTTTATGAAGGATGTTTGAGTTGAAATGGAATAGAAACATGTAAACTTTTAGCTGGAAGTTACTGATAAAGAATTTCTGTGCAATCTGTAGTAGTGCGGATAAATCTTGCAATATCTGACGAACAAGGACAAGTTAAGCCACGAAAATTTGAGGTAAGCTAGAAAACATATTTCTCTACAAGTTTGTAGAAGGAAAGAAGTTCTAAATTTGGCTGGAAATATGACTTTTAATCGACAGAAGTGAGAACAAAAGGAAAGGAGGAAACTCTGCTGTCGGGTGTCGCTAGGAAGCTGATATTCCGGAGTATTGGAGAGTGAGTAGCGAGACAAATCTCGCTGGGGGTACAAAGAACCTTTTGTCTCACAAATCTCGCTGACTCTCGCTAGGTATTGCTCGTGAGGTAAATCACGCTAGTTTCGCTTATCCTAGTGTCGCTAGTATCGTGTCCTGTTAGTAGAATCGCTAGTAATCTTGTTGGAATGTGGGAATTTCGTTAGTAGTCTTGCTTATTAAGTTTACTTTGGAAAAAGGGGAGGCTCGGTGATGAATCATGATTAGAGTTTAATTATGTAAACTAAACGACCAAGTAAAGGAAATGTAATGTAAGGAAAAATATTTATTTCAGGCCAAGAGGAGATAGGGAAGGCGTATAATCCACTCAAGGCCTAGAAAGAGCTATGAGTGACACTTCTTTTTTTGTTTCAACGATTCCAATGTGCATGTCAGTTTGGTTTTCTAATTTATTTATGATTTTGTGATCAATCAATTTACAAAGCATAGTTTATGTTTGTTAAACGATATTGAAAATTATGTTTATGAAATGTTATTGATTTACGAATTGCCCTGTTTTCTCATGAAATATTGGTATATAAAGTGTTTGTATAAAGTATTGCTTTTCTTAAAGAAAAAATGTTTTAGAGGAGACTCAGTGCTGAGGGACATGGAGAAGGTACTTGGGCAACCTGCCATGTTCCTATGTGCACATAGAGATTATATGTTGGTGCGTTGAGTTTTGCTCCGCATCGAGCCCTATTTGTTTCGACGTTGGGATGTTGAGTTTTGCTCCGCTTCAACTAAGGAGAAGTATTGTAACCATATTGTTTTATTTACGAATTTGCTAAAAAACCATATATCATTTGATAAGGGCATTTAAACGTGATTTAATCAATGAATATGAGATAATTCTATGTTTTACTCATGCTGTCAGAATTTGTTTAAATCCTGATGATTTTCGATCTAAAATTAGTTTGTTTAAAAATTAATTATTCACTGGGCTGTTAGCTTATGTTTTCAAGTTTTCTTTCCCCTCCAGGTAGCAAGGACGTTCCTAGTGCTTTGCCTACTCCAACTCGCCCTGCTTAAGCTTCGAATTTCTAGAAAATTTTTCCTGTCTTGAAGAGTTGCATGTATGTAAAACCTTATATAGGTGGCATGTAGACCTAGTTGTACAATTACTGGGAGTTGAAATATGGTTTTGTATAAGGATTTTATGGATGAGTTGTAAATTTGAATTATCGATATGTATATAACTTCCTATATGTTATGGTTGAAATGTATTAAGGAGTGGTATGTATGTTGTGAACAGTATAGGATCAATGTGTAGAAATGGATGGTATGCGCACAAGAGGGGTGATGTATGCTGTCCTCACATCTCCTTTCAAGTTATGTAGGCAATCTGGGAGGGGGTGTGACAGTTATCATGTTGAAATAATCAGTTTTAACAGGAACAATGTTATAAAGTAAAAGTGATTATTTCATGGTTCGGTCTTATGCAAACTACACATAAAATATAAGTATTCAAACTATAGTCTTAGTTTATTGGATTTAATAAATGCAACTCACACATTCAATAACATACTTACTGAATAAACCTCGATAAGAACTTTATTGAGAATATGTTCCAAAGTTTACAAACCACGAGTTTTAGGACATAAAATCTCTAACGTTGATAGAAAATTAATTTTTTCTATATTTGTAAATAGTTTGATATTTTTTCTATTTATAACAATTTCTCTTTATTTTATCTTTTTAGTTAACTTATTCTCCAACAACTCTAAAATATTTTTAGCACATTAGAAAGAAAATTGTTATTATATAAATTAAAACTAAGTTATAGATCTTAATTCAATATATGAAAATAATTAAATAAATTTTTTATCTATTAACATTTTACTTATTTTTAGAACAAAAAATTAAAACCAACCCAACCTAAATATTTTATGGTTAGATTAGTTTGAGTTCATCAGTGTTATAATATTCAACTCAAAGGATTGGGTTGGGTTGAAACACATTTTAGACCTAATTATTTTAGTCTTTTCCGAGGTTAAAATACCATCTTAGTCATACTTCTAATTTTGTTATGTTTTAGACTTGATACTTTTCATTGTTCAATATTAATTATTGTACTTTCAATAAATTTTAAATTTACTTTTCTACCACTAATTTGATGTTGATTGTTTTCAAAAAGAAAACTATATTTATATTCCCTTTATAAGTTTTAAAAATATATTTACATAGTGTATTTTATTGCATGAAAATTATTGTTATTATTTAATCAATTTCGATAAAAATAAATTTCAAGTGCCTAAATTTAAGATATACCGAGAATATAGAAGTCCATGGACAAAATTTGTATTTTAACCACATAATTACATATTTAAAAAATTTGGTAGTTTCTATCTTAAGTTTTCCACTTATGTACATATTTGTAGTCACACTACTTATTGTCCACTTATGTACATATTTGCAGTCACACTAATTCCAGAAAAAAAAATGGTATTCTATGTGCTCCAATACATACAATTCACATATTTGTAGTCACAATACTTATTTGTTATATAGTTAATGGCAAACTAATAGTGAGGACTAATTATTTTTTAAAGAATGAATGAACCAAAATAAAATAATTTTAAAATTTCAAGGATCAAAATTAACATGTAAACTACAAAATCTCTAATTTTATAAACATGAAGGAAATCTACACCCTCAGTATTTATAATTCTGCTCAGTCCATTTTCCAAATCATCAACAAGAAAATGGGGCTAATATTCACAATTAAGACAATTAAATGTCAAATTAAGTCTGATGTTCCAGGCAAGTCAGAGGTAAGAAGACAGGATATGATGATGACCAAAAGTGCTAAACTCGAATTTGTATGTGAAGATGCGGGCTAATGGATATCTCACGATGTCAAATGTTATGCATATTGCCCTGAGAATTACAGCGCCAAACCACCTCCAACTTCGTTGATAATTTTCTCAACTCTGTTCAACATATCTGTCAGCCACCAATCATTTAAACCAATAGATCAGTATCTCATATTACCATTATGAACGAATAAGTAATTTACGGAACTATATAATTTGGAATTGCATCCCGTTAAACAAAAAGTAGGCCCATTTAGAGAGATATTGCAGTGGTAAGATAGACAAATTCACAACATTTGATGCATTCCAACATACGCGTCTAATGAAGTTGATGTGCATTTCCAAAATCTTTTACTAGCTATTCTAACCTAATCTGATGGTAGTAATGGTGTGTGTTTTTATTATGATTCTTTTTGGTATATTGTGTATTATTTATTACGCAGTAGATTGTATCCGGTTCTACGTTGCACGGGCTTTAGAAACGAAAATGAACGGAAAATTAAGCCCATCCCACAAAGGTAAATAGACTAGATAAAGCAAATAAAAGTAGGCATCCCACTATCAAGTTGAATTGACTAAAATAATTTCTAAAGCGCAGGCCATCATGGAAACACTTGAATTGAAGTGTTGACATAGTCGTACCTTGAAAGGAAGAGTCCTCCATGCATTTCTGTTCCAAAACAAATTCAATAAATTAAAAATTCAATCATGCTGTTGAAAAATGTACAATATTAAGTTCAAATCAAGTTTGCAATGTCGAAACAAAGCCTAATACTGAGCAGCACGAAAAGAAATTCATTTGTTAACAATTCAACATACCATGATTTGAGACTTTAGATCAACATCCTTTGCAGCTGATGACTGAGTTGCAGTTTGATCTTATAGCGAACGAAATTGGTTAATACAATGATTTGAAAGATATTTTGTTCTAAATTTGTCATAGCATCTACCTTTTTTGACATCTGAACAGTTTGATAGCATAGAAGTAAAACTAGGAGGCAAGGCTGCAAAGATGCTATCTAAGTGGTCAACATGTGCATTATTTTCCTGAGACCATGAATATGTCTCTACAGTATCTCGTAAGCTCAACGGCATTTCAGGGGTGTATGGGTGGAGGACGGTAGAATTGCTCAATTCTTCAGAAAGGCTGGAAACATAAAATATACATCAAATCTCTCTCTCACTCTCTCTCTCTAACTCTGAAAAGAAAATGATGCATTAGATTATTAGAGAATTTCTATTCACCTATCAGACGGTCTATTTGGTGATAGTAACTCAGAGTGTGTTGAAATATGAGACTCGAAGTCGCAGCTTATTGGTTGTATATCACTTGCTTTCTTCGGCATTTCCTAAACGGGAGAATAGCATAATAGCAGCAGTAAGCTTTTAGAATAGAAATATCTTCCATTAAACCTTCCATAAAAGGAGTTCGTATTAAAAGGAATTCACCTTGATAATTTTCACAAACGTATCAGTTTCGTTAGATGTTGAAAATCTTAGGGCAAACTTTTGGATCTGCCAAGAAGAAACAAGTGCCCTGGTGACTTGTCAGGTTCAACAACTCAAACTCGTCCTCAGAAAACTACTTCATTTCAAATCCCATGGTACCACATAAATCAACAAAATCTCAATGACTATATGGCAACTTGCCTCGTCAACTGAATCTCTGTAACTTCCAAAAATAGTTCTGGTGCCTCTGGCTGGGAACCCAGAGATACAGGACACCTGAGGCCACGAGAAATGCAGCTTGGAAAGGTAATGCTCTTCCTACATCAGTATTCAAATAAAACATACTTCATCTATTTCGATGAACTCATCCAACTAATAGAAATTGAGGCTTAGATTGGTATTTTGACATAATACTGTTGTGTTAAACGACTGGACTCATTATAAGGTGCTGCACTTGAACTACAGATTAAAGCGTATAGAATGAAATCAAGAAGCAGCAGTGAGGGCAAGAGGGGAAAAAGAAGAAAACAAACAAGAGAGCAACTCCTTAGTAGGAGAGTAGCATAAGATCCGGTTGATTTCAGGGGCATCGATAAGAAGATGGAACTACATGAATTTAAAGACATGCAATAAGAAGTTCATTTAATGCATGAAACACAAAGATCGAGGAAATTGAAGAAGCAAACGTATGATATTAAGCGGAAAAAATTTTGAAAACGTTTCGTATCTGAGAAATGTACTTGTACATAGAGATAGTAAGTAGAAACGCACAAGGATGTTATCTCGGAAGCGTACGACGAGAATAAAATCAGAGGAGGAGCAAGGGTGGAGGAGTTGTAGGAAAACAGTGGAAGACGAAGAGATCCATGTGCCTCGAGGCGGGCGATTTCGGGCACAGGGAGGGAGAGGACGGAGGTTGGTGTTGGTGGAGCTGCTACTTGGATACCAAACGAAGCGGGAGAATTGAATTTCCCACTGGTCTCTAATGGCACCTAATGACATTTTCGCTTCCTCTTTGCTCTGCGCCATGCCTTCAAATCCCGCCATTCTTCCCTCTCCCAACGATCCTTCTCCCGCTCTTCAAAATCACCTGCCCTCTTTCTAAATTTCTTATTTCCAGAGGTCCCCTCCCTCTTGATTGATAGTCCTTAAATAAATTAAATTTTGTATCCGATAAACGTAAATGCAAAAATTTTAATCGGAGAAAATTGAATATTCAAAAACTTAACATACACAAAATTAAATATTTAAATGTTTATTAAGCAGTTTTTAAAGTTGAAACACATGATAAGTTTAGAAAAGCCCATGTGCATTTTTTAAATTAAAAAAAAAAAAAGAGATAGATACAACAAAAAAAAGTAATGAGACTAAACTTGTAATTGGTGGTTGATTAAATAATTTATAATCTTTTAGATATTAATTTTTTATTAGAAAAAAACAAGAAGAAAATCAGCTCAAACTCTAAACTGGTAGGTTGTATTAATTTTAACCTTTAACTTTCATTTCATCAATCTATGTTTTTTTTTTTTTTTTTTTTTTTTTTTTTTT
>QLSR01000636.1:0-31894 GCA_031780015.1 Citrullus colocynthis | reverse complement strand
TTTTTTTTTTTTTTTTTTTTTTTTTTTTTTTTTTGAAAGAGAGACGCAAATGTTTATCAAATAGAGGTGTTGAGATTCAAATAATTAGGTGTATGTGTGCTATCCTAGTCCAACTACTAAACAAAAACTATAATTAAGAGAAAAAAAAAAAAAAAATTCGGCTAGCAAATATTTGCATCCATTACACCCACTTTGCTGCATTGTATTTGGAAAAAAATTCGGCGTTTGAGTGAGGGATGAGTTTGTTGCATGAGTAGAAGCACCCCATTAACGACAACCCAATTCTGAGGGCTGCTGACAGGGCTTCGTTTGTCCGTTGTGTTCCCACTCCAGTTCTCCACAAAATGCAGGACGAAGAAGACCATTTGGACAACACATTTCCTTTTTTCTTTTCTTTTCTTGACAAAATATGGACAGAGGCAAACAAGGAGGAGATTCGTGTCCACATTTTACATCAAGGTGTATGTCTCAAACTGACGAGTGGCTCAAGTAGTGGAAAAAACAAAAGTATAAATAAAGTATCCCTCCATTGAAGCTCTTCTTCTAATTTCTTTTTCGGTTCGTAGAGGCCGCGAAGAAGAAAGCTGAAATTCAGAAGCATAGAGACATCATTAAGGAGTCTTCGAAGCTAGGTATATTTTTTAATTTTTTAATTTTTTTTTTTTTTAGAGCAAGCACTTTGGTTCAATCTCTGATATGTCTTTCCACATATTCTTTTTTCAGGTGTCACTCGAGGACCGAAAAGGAGTGTTGAGTTTTTGAGTATCTGAAAATGGGTGTGAAAGCATTAGATTACGAGTCTATAAATGAGAACATGAAGAAAGTGCAATATGCGGTTAGAGGAGAATTGTATCTTCGAGCCTCCGAGCTTCAGAAAGAAGGAAAAAAGGTTTGCATTTCTAAATTTGTTTTTCTTCAAAATTCCTTCTAATCCATATGGCTTTGGATGGTATATATCTCGTCTTCACTTTTACAATTTCCAGATTATCTTTACAAATGTCGGGAATCCTCACGCTCTTGGCCAAAAGCCTTTGACCTTTCCTCGTCAGGTTCACTTCAACTTCCTTCTTCTGTAGTGATTTTCATACTCACTACTATTAAATGACTTAACTTGCTTAGCATACCTTTTTGCATAATACTAATTTATTTAAGAATTACAAATATCCATTATTCTTCCCCAGGTAATCGCACTTTGCCAAGCCCCATTTCTTCTAGATGATCCTCATGTAGGACAATTATTTCCTCCTGATGCAATTGCCAGGGCCAAACATTATCTTTCGATGATTGGGGGTGGTTTAGGTGTGTATATGTTAGTTTGTACGAAAGGATTTGCTCATTCAATGACTCTACACAAGCCCTTCTTTACAGCCTCTGATGTTCTGCTAAACATATAATAATTCTCTTATTATTGCCATATTGTTATAGTTCTATCAAAAGAAAATATAGTAGATACCCTAGGCTTTTCTTGAATCTTGACCATTTGATGTTTATTACTCTCTTCTTACTCCTAGATTAGTATATTTCCTTAAAGTTCTTGTGCTATCAGGGAACCCATTGCTTGTATTCTACTTATCATCACCACCTAAAAGTACCATTGAGTTTGAAATTATTCAATTGAGCTGCCAAAGTGAAGAGCTCAGGCAGGCCAGCCAATGACCAAAATAATTCATGTCTGAGCTACTCTTCCAGGTGCTTACAGTGATTCCCGAGGAAATCCAGGAGTAAGAAATGAGGTGGCAGAGTTCATAGAAAGGCGTGATGGCTATCCGAGGTATAACAATGCTAAATGCTAGCTTGACATAAAGAGGTTCTAAATTTTTCCTGACCCCGATATTGACTTGATGTTTAGCCAATAAATTTCAACCTTTGTTTTCAAATGAGAGCTCACGACAACTTCTTTAAATGACAGTGATCCAGAACTGATTTATCTCACAGATGGGGCCAGCAAAGGTGTGATGCAAATTCTGAACACTATAATCCGTGGTGAAGGTGATGGGGTAATGTATCTTCTTTGACCCTTTCAGGTTTTTCTTTTTCTTTTTTTTTTTTTTGGTATGTTGTCTTACATTTCTTTGTCTTTCCAGATTCTCGTTCCAGTCCCTCAATATCCGCTTTACTCTGCAGCAATTGCGTTGTTTGGTGGTTCCTTGGTTCCATATTATTTAGATGAGAGCTCCAACTGGGGACTTGATGTCAATGATCTTCGTCAGTCTGTTGCACAAGCTCGCTCTCAAGGAATTTCGGTTAGCATAGCTCTCTTTAATGCTTTTTGATAATCAAGAATTGTGCCTAATGTTGGAAGATGATGTTTGTATGTGAAATGGGATTGGTGATACTTTGATGCACACTTTGATGAGCCTGTATCTGGTTTTTTTAATCACAACAATACAAAAACTAAGATGACTCTTGTGCTTCTTGAGTTCTTTGTTCCTCAAATATGTACTTCAGATATATCTCACTATATTATTCCAATCACTACAACATATTTTGGCGCAAAAGGATCGGTCCTTCACTTGCTGATCGAGATAATTCCATGTAAATGTATTGTTTATGCTCACAACCTAATCCCTCTTACATTCTGTCAAACAACCAGGTAAGAGCTATGGTTATCATAAACCCGGGTAACCCAACTGGTCAATGCCTTAGTGAAGCAAATTTAAGAGAAATACTGAACTTCTGTTTTCATGAAAATCTAGCACTGCTTGGTGATGAAGTTTATCAGCAAAACATCTATCAGGATGAACGACCTTTCATTAGTTCTAAAAAGGTTTGATGACAGTGCCATTAGATTAGAACATAGTAAACACGTTCCTTTCTACTTGTGTATTTGTATTAAGTAGCATTTACTATAAAATTTGAAGGTACTAATGGGTATGGGGCCTCCCATCAGCAAGGAACTTCAGCTCATATCATTCCACACTGTGTCAAAGGGATATTGGGGAGAGTGCGGACAACGTGGTGGATACTTTGAGATGACAAATATTCCTCCTCAGGTCCGCTTCTATAAGTTAGTAACAATTTTCTTTGTATTCACGTAGTACCTCAACAGAGTCCTCCCATCTTTGCTTCTGTCACACTCTGAAGGCATACCCTCATCCTTGCTTACCTTCTTTTCTCTTTGAGATATATAAAGCGAGTCATCCAATTTTTCTGTACATGTGCTTTTAATGCTGCAGACAGTGGATGAGATATACAAGATTGCATCAATATCTCTCAGTCCAAATGTTCCTGCACAAGTGTTTGTAAGCACAGTTACTCCTCCTTTTAGTACCAGTCATTTTATTTGAGAGACAATGAGTGGAATCTGGAGTCTGGACCTGAATTCATCTGGTATCTTTTTATAAAAATGATTTGTTTTGTACAATGTAGATGGGACTCATGGTCAATCCTCCCAAACCTGGAGACGTATCCTATGAGCAATATCATCGTGAAAGGTATGCCTCAGCCTAACTCCTTTGGAACTTGGTGGACTATGTTCTTTGAACATTTATCCATTTGTATTTCTGGTAATATCTTTAAAAGAGAGGTTATGTTAAATGCCAAATAATACTAATAATCAAATGTGAACCATGAGAATGTAGCAATGGGATCCTTGAGTCACTGAGGAGAAGGGCAAGGATTATGACAGATGGTTTTAACAGCTGCAAAAATGTAGTCTGCAACTTCACTGAAGGTAAAAATTTGTGTATGTTGTTTGATAATTAGAAAATAGCTAGCTGTTAGCTGCGTTGCAGCTATTTTTGTTGCCCCACGTGGGCCAATCACATGGTGCCGCATGTCAAGTTGATTTTTTCTGTTGTGGTTGAATTGGAAAAATATCTAGTACTACCACACTTACTACGCAATACTTACTCCTCCCATTCATTATTTGACACATTATTAAATAATTTATTAATTTAATATTCATATATTTCATAATTTATTAATTTAATATTCATATATTTCATGAAACCCACGTAATTCTTAAATGCTATGAAAAATTGTACACTACCGTCATACTTGAAAATTTTCTTGGTTGAATTGGGCTGAAAAAATGGCTGTAGACAAGCTAGGCAGCAAAGTATAAGTATTACTTATAAATATATAACAGAGAAAATTGATGTTTAGGTGCCATGTATTCGTTCCCTCAAATCCAGTTGCCTCCTAAAGCTATAGATACAGCAAAAAGAGCAGGAAAAGAAGCTGATGTGTTCTACTGTCTTAAGCTTTTAGAAGCCACTGGAATTTCCACCGTCCCAGGCTCAGGATTTGGACAGAAAGAAGGGTAATCTCTCTTATTTTGCGCATCATTTCTATCAATCACTGTCTTCCCTTCAAACGAAATTGGTGGCAGTTGTTTCGACAGTGAGAGAAAGAGGAATGGATGTTATGTTCATTTTGTTTATGTTTTTTGCAGGGTCTTCCATTTGCGAACGACCATATTGCCGGCAGAGGAGGAGATGCCGGCAATCATGGCTAGTTTTAAAAAATTCAATGAGGAGTTCATGGAACAATACGCATAGAGGAACATTGTCTAACGCTATATCGTGCTTGTAGAGACAGTATCTGTTTTTGCAAACCTAGCTATAACTCCTGGTTTCCTTCAATAAAATTTGCACGTCTATGTAATCTAATGTATATTTGTTTGTAAACTTTGCCTGAAGCTTCTTTGAGGAACATTGTGCCTAGCGCTATGGCTTATAATAAGATTGAACCTTCATCCTCTTCCTCCTGTGCATGTAAATAAATCCCTATCAACATCATCACAAAGTATATATGAAGAATGGATAGGACGGCCATAGGGTGTAGATATGTGAGGGGATCTGTAAAGCCTCATTGTAGATGGTAGGAAATAAGGGAATGGTGGGATGCTCCTGAATCCTTTGTGGGTGTGAGCCCATGAGGCTCCATCTAATTGTTTTTCCGTTTTATGTCTACGTTCTAAAAAAAAAAACAAGAGAATATGTTGTTAAGGTAGTGAAAGAGGCCCAACAAGTCCGAGTATGAATTGATGGAATGAGTGTTGGTTTTGGGGAAGAGAATAATTAAGTACTTTAAGTAGTAGCAATAAAACAAAAGTGATTAGTTAGAATTGGAATTAACAAGTAGGGAAGATAATGGGCGGGGGGGTTGCATTCCATGTGATCATCATCATTATTAGTGTATTTATCTATTTGGATTTATGCATTCTAATTGAGACTTAAGAGGCGGTGTTTAAATTAACCTCCTCATAATTAAACATTGACGGTGGCACCAAACTCCGAGTGGGTCTCCAAAGTTAAAGTTAAAGAATCCCGTCTTCTCTCTCCTAATAATAATGGAATGGCCCTTGAGAATTGAGAGTGAGAGAGGTATTTAAATCCGGTCTGCTTATGTCACGAGTTACATTGAGTGGTTTCTGTTTTCTATTGATTTTAAAGTAGTGAGGGAATAGGAATCAGAATTCAGAGATTGATATTCAATTTTTTTTTTTTTTTAAAAAAAAAAAAAAAAAAAAAAAAGGAAAAAAAGGAAAAACGGTTTTGGATGAATACTCTCTTCCTTCTTCCTCATTTATTAAACCGAATCTTTCCCCACTCTCTTCTTAAGCTGAACATTCCTCTCCCTTATTCCACCCTCCTCTTTCATTTCCACCCAAACCCTTCGTATTTTAGTTGCCGCTTTCCAACTCTCTCTTCCGTTGTGATGGTGATGTCCGAGCATGATCGCGGTTTGTTTTTGAAAATCAAGCCAAAGGCGGCGGAGATGGATCAGGAGGACGAGCCAAGTACGCCAACCAGTGAAGAGTTCAGAATTGGAGTCCCTAATTTGACCTGCCCTCCACCGCCGAGGAAGCCCAAATCACTCCCCGGCCCCATCACCATGAGTATTACTCTCCATAATAATAATAATAATAATAATAATAATGGCCGCAAATACTTCATTCCTTACTCTCAACTCCATGCCTTCTTCGCTTCCAATTCTTCCTAATTTGCCTCTACCTTTTAGTTCTTTTTTAACACAGCATTCTTCTTTTTACTGCTCTGCCACCCAACACTCGTGTGTTTTCAGAAAGTTATTTGTGGAGTGATAGTAATACATACTGATCAATCGGAGAAAAGAAGTGTCAAGCGAGCATAACTTAGCAATTCTTTTCTGGGGTGGTTTTTCATTTGTATTTTTGTAATGCATGTTTGCTTGTTTCTTGCTATTACTTATCACCTCCACCTCTTAAATCTTACCATTTCAATTATCAATTACTTGGAGCAACATTCATCTATTACTCAACATTAAAACAACTTATTAAAGTGAAAAAATTTTAGATATACATCCTGAAATATTCAACATTTTAAAATTAACAAAACCTGAGTGTGGAAGGACTGAACTGACGTGACGACCCACCGGTTCGATCCAGATTTTCTAATCTGTTCAAACAAACCCGAACTAAACCGCTGAATGGGCTAAAATTAAAATACAAGCCGCCACCTTCCACCAAACATTCCTCAGCTCACCACTCTTTGCCGTTGGGTTGGGGTTGGGGTTGGTGTTGGTGTTCTTGAGAGTTTAGAGGTTTTGGAGAAGAAGGTGAGTTTGCTTCTTTTTATTTGTGGGGGAGTTTATTGAAGACCAAGAAGAAAAAGATGAGTAAAAACCTTTTTGTATGTGGGTTTGTGTGGATCTCTTTTTGTTTGTGGGTTAACAGAAAAAAAAAAAAAAAACCTTTTCGTTTAGTGGGAATTTTTCTTTCTGGAGAAGATTTAGGAAAATAAAAACAAAGAAGGAGAAAGACTCTTGAGATTTTGTGTTTTGTGGAGAACGAATTGAGAAGAATAATAAGAAAAAGAAAAAAAAGACTTCGGGGGGTTTTGTTTGGGAGGACGACGAGAGTGCCTGGGAGGTCGTCCGGTTCAAACTCGAGTTCGGTCGGTATCGGACCATTATTCATTTATTTATATTGCTCGACCTCGACCCAATCCAATCTCACCCAACCTTTCATATTTTAATTTTATGTTGAATAAATTTATTGAAATTAGGAATTATTCGATCTCCGGTATTTTAGTTACGTATTTTTCTATATTGTAATTTCCCGAAATACTTATGAAGTTTGGAGACTGTATCACACAAACTTTGAAAGTCTTTATCATTTTTGACAGAAATCTATTTTCAATAGAAAACTAGAAGCAACGGGCTGGGCTTTCTTTGTACCATTGAAAGCACTGGATGTGGACTTCTGTAACAGGCCCATCTGTTTTCTTTTGGGCTTGTACTCTGAATCCAGCTGCCTGTCAGCACGTGCCATTCATTTAATGAGTCTTAACAAGCCCAACCATTCCAAATAACAAGGATTTCATTTCATAATTTAGAACATTAAATCATTTTAATCAGTGTATTTCATTTTTCATAAAAAAAGAAAAAAGAAAATGATTATGCTCAAGGTCTGGGGTTGGAGTGACGATAAATGAAAAGAAGAAACGGGAGGGCACACGAGCGATGAAGCAAGCAACATTACAGTTAGAGCCGGCGCAGAGGAAACTGGTGGTTGGCAATTGGGACTCACAATTGGGAATTGGAGTCAAAAAGCATTTGTTTGTCCACCACTACCACCAAACCGAACCGCTGCCATCCTTGTCGCTTTCCTTACTCCCTTCTCTTCGTTTCTGCCGCAGGCGTACCCGACTTGGACTCAACAAAAACTATGAGCCAAAGAACTTGGCCAGATCGCTCCGATTCTAATCGTTTCTCTTCTTTTTCTCTCTCCAAACTCAAGGGCAAAGCTCCGATTGAAGTGGAGGATGATGTTCATGACTCCTCTCGCCACACCAACTCCAGTTCCAATTCCAATTCCAATTCCAAGTCCACTAACTTCGCCCATACAGTCCACGTCTCAACATCTACCTCTTCCTCCTCTCAAACGCCTTTCTTGGTGCAACCCGCCTCATTACCACACCAGGATTTCTCTGCCTTGCCTTACGACATTCTCATCAAAATCGCCGCCTCTTTCAACCTCCCAAATCTCCGAGCTGCGTCCTTTGTATGCAAGGCTTGGTTCGAGGCCTTCAGGCCTTTGAGGGAGGCTATGCTATTTCTGCGATGGGGAAAACGCTTCAAGCATGGTCGAGGTGGGGTTCGACCCAATTCTGACAAGGCTCTTAATTCCTTTCTCAAGGGTGCCGCTCGCGGCTCCACCCTTGCTATGGTTGATGCTGGACTTCTCTACTGGGAGATGGGCAACAAAAACGAGGCTATCGCCTTGTACCAAAAGGCTGCCGACCTAGGCGATCCTTCTGCCAAGTGCAATTTAGGAATCTCCTTTTTGCACGGTATGTACAATCAATCTTATTCCACTTCTTTCTCCCTATTATTTTAATCTTTTGTTATAATTAGGCTTAATCACTGGACGGTCAACGATTTGTCTTGCTTCAACACATCCATCTTTTGTTGTATTTAAAATGGGGAGCAATGCTTTCATTAGTTGCTTGCTGCAGGCCTTCGACTACTGCACTGGCTAATTATGTAGATTTCTCCTGGTGTTTGTTTTGATAATCTGTGGATTCTTTATTACTTTGTAAGTAGATAATTGATCCAATGGTAGTAATACTGTAGAGCGAATTCATCGCTTCCGTCCTTTCCATAATTTTCTTCTATCGATTGTGCAGCAAAACCACCAAATCCGACTGAAGCTGTAAAATGGTTGCGACAAGCGTCCATGGTTGGCAACATTCGAGCTCAATACCAACTTGCTCTGTGCCTACAGCAGGGTCATGGGGTGGATCGGAATGTACAGGAAGCTGTATGTTATCTTCCCCTTTCATATCTCTTTTGCAGATGAGGGAGAATTGTGTTTATGTTTAGGGTTAATGTTTGAATTAGTTGTCCTTTAATCCCTTTGTTGATTCTCGACCAACTCGTACTAATGAGGTGTATTCTTTCGACCTAGCCAACTTTTATAAACATACCTCTTCTTTACATTATTTTGCATATTTAATAACCTTAATTCTTCCGGATTGTAAACTATTCATTCATCAGTTTGCAGTGAAAGTTAGATTTTTCAGTCTTTTTTCCTTTCTCTTTCTCATTTTTCCCCTTTTCGTGAAAAAGGCTAGGTGGTTTTTTAAAGCCGCCGAAGGGGGATATGTGCGTGCTATGTACAATCTTTCTCTGTGCTATTCTTGCGGGGAAGGCTTGGTACACAACCATCAGCAGGCTAAGAAGTGGATGAAGCGGGCAGCTGATCGTGGCCATAGTAAAGCTCAATTTGAGCATGGACTCCATCTCTTTTCTGTACGTTTCAAATAAATATCTTCTTTTCTAAATCAAATTGTTTAAATTGAGATTTGTAGTAATGGTTTGGGTGTTGTAGTATGAATGGAAAAAATTAAATGTGAAAACAGGAAAAAAGAAAAGGAGCCTAATTGTTTAGGTTGACTATGACTAATCCTCCATCAAAAGAGTGAAAGAAGACTTGGAATATAGAAATTGACGTTGGTACTGATGTAAGTACTTGGGCAGGAAAGGGACATGATGAAAGCTGTAGTCTACTTGGAACTTGCAACCCGCTCTGGTGAAAGAGCTGCTGCTCATGTCAAGAATGTAATTCTCCAACAACTTTCACAAAGTTCACGAGATCGTGTCATGTCTGTTGCTGATAACTGGCGTGCATTGCCTTCGTCTCATTGACTCCTTTTGCACTATGGTTAGTGCACCTCTAGATCTTTTTTTGTGGTAGTTTTCACGCATAGTACAATTGAAGGAACTTTGTTACAAAAAGTACTCTCGATGTTTTTTGTTGTAGCCATTGCATATTCACTATAAAAGTTGCCTTAATAGTTATAATTTGCTCGTTCCGCTTATTGGATGATTGTTTTTGTCTTTTTCTCCAAAAGCTTACAGAAAATCAGATTTTTTTTTTTTTTTTTTTGGTCTTATTTAGAGAGTTCTTTCATAATGGTTGTCTTCTGAAGCTCCTTCCCATCTTCCAAATAATATGTATCTCTCCCTAATTTGCGAGTTTCAGTGGTTCAGGTTCTACTGGATATGATTCGTTCATGTGTTAAAAGTAATACGGATGATCTATTTGTATTTCCATTCTCATACCTCTGTGATTGATTATGTGCCATATCTTTGGACTTAATCATGTTTTCCATGATTATTTATTGGGGATTGTGGGCAGGATATAGCTCTCTGATTAAGGCATTTGATATCTTCTTTGGAGGTTGAAGATTCAAATCCTGACCATGGCAACTGTAGTATACATGTATGAAAAGAGAGGAAAACAATTTTTAGGTTAAGATGGTCACACTGGATGGTGACTGTAAGCTTGTTCATCATAGGAAAACGTGCTTTGAATGTTAATTAAGTCTTGTGTTTTCCTTAATATTCCTTGTGTTGCCCAGATTTTCATGGTTCATACAATCCCTTAACTGCGAATGTCATCAACATTTGTAGGATGTGGCCATGATTAATGTAGACATGAATACAAGGCTCAAGTATAGGAAGCATCTAAATACTAGTTCAATTCATCAAACTACGATTATCATATGCCTTTATAAATAAGCACTCCCACAATCCGGATTGTTCGAGCTAGAAACATACAATTCATATATTCCCATGGGTATCAAAATTTCTATACGATTACCCATTCTATGTAATTCGATTAAATTAAATTAGGATTTGCGTCTAACCAGTTAAGTAAATGACATATTAAATGAAAACTTAGTAAACAAATTATAGTTTTATATAATGATAATAGTAAGGGATGTCTGACAGTAGAAATGTAGATACTTTTTTATTTGCAAACATCCCGATGTAAATGTGTGGCCATGAAGGCAAATTTGGATTAATTGATGAACAATGCACATGAAAAATAGAAATTAGCAAAAACAAGTGGTGTTGAAACAATTTTAAAAGATAGGGCTGATATTTTTATCTTTACACAGACGCCTTCAACCCTATTTTCCCATGTCCTAAAGAATCAGAAGGCAATAGTATCCAAACAGCAGATACATGAGAAACCACAAAAACCAATTCAAGGCAAGGCAAGCCAACACGAGAAGATATAGGAAAAAAGGGTATTCCAGTTTGTAATCTTTTTAATTATTCCATTCATTTCAACCAAACCACATTGGAAGCTAAAAAGGTATAAGCTCTATTTACACAACTCTATAGAAGATTTTGTTCAAAGGATATAGACATGGCATACCCTGGTTTCACCAAACAAAACCAAAAACCATTCAGGAAAAGAGAAATTTAAGGCAACCCCAAGTGGGCCTTAGAATGGACTCCCATTCCTGCGTGATACAGATTGAGGTGACCAATTGCCTTTCCCACCAACTCTTTCAACTCTGGGTGTAGGCCAATCATGGTGCGATCCGCCCCTTCCAGCACTGTCAAAACCCTGGCTTGGTCCACAATCTCGCTGCTGCCCGCATGAAGTGCAACATAACACAACAGAATCAGTCCATACATTTGAATCTTCTCATTCTCCCTAAGTAACTTCAGTACAAGAGGCACTCCATTAAACTCTATTACTGTCTTCGAATGCTCCATGCAAAGAAAATTCTCTGGACAAACAAACTTCCCCAGCGAAATGGCAGCTTCTGCAGCCACATCCACATGCCTACTCCTAAGTTTCGCTACCAAAGGACCAATCACTCGTGTCTCTCTCGCGGGAAATGTCCTTGCCAACGATCCTATGGATCTTATGGCTGGAATTTGCAGACTTGGGTTGTCCAAATCATTGATCAATCTCAACATCTGATCCACCACAGCCTTGGCGGCAGGAGAATTTGTCTTGAACGCTGCACGCCTCAGGTCCGGATTGGATTCTGCGGCAGCTGTTATCTCCATTATACACATCAAACAGTTCATCTGCAATTCCCCCTCTTCCTTCTCCACCATCTTTGCCATACAAAGCAGTCCTTTTGTCTCACAAATTCTCCTACTATTCGACACGCTCCCTTTTGCAAGCAACCACAGAGCCTCAGCACAAGTTATTTTCAATTTAAGCTTTACTTCAGGTCTCTCATTTCCCCTCCCTTTTCGGGAGTTCCCTGCTCTACTACCCCCTTCCATATTGCTCAAAGTGTTTAACTTCGCATTCGGTTTGGGTTCCATTGTTTTATGATTATCTAGTGCCTTCTTCTCTAGGTTCCTGTTGATCTGAACAATGGAATGAATGCTTTGTTTACACATTTCATCCATGTAAGTCTCGAACGACAACAGAGTAACGAGGGGTCTAATCACATTCTCCCGTGCAAAATCTTCTTGAGCCAAGGCGTCATGCATCGCCATTCTCGACACCAAACTCGCCGCTTGTGTCTGCACCTGCATTGCCGAGTTTGCAAGAGCCTGCACTATAATCGGGACTCCGTGCTCTTGAACAATACTCCTCACTCTGTTCGGATCATTTGCAAGCGTATAAAGCGCCTTGATGGCCGCAATTTGAGCCTCCAGCGAGGGGCCTTCCTTCAAAAGCTTGAGCAGAGGAGGAATTCCCCCTTCCTCAACAATGATGTTTTTGTTTCTCTCATTATCGGCGGCAAGCGAAGCGAGTTCGTTGGTGCCTTCAATACGATCGGGCAATTGACCCATCTGAATCGAGGCAATCGAGGACCAAACCCAAGCAATAATCGGGTCATTGCTTGCAATTGGGGGAAGCGAAAGCACGATACCGCCTCCGTTGCATTCGAAAATAGTGAGAAGCCATTTCATATCCCCAACGGAAGCGTCTAGAAGGTTGAAAAGTTTCCGAAAATCGGTAACGCTGGTGATGGTCATTACGCGGCGAAGCGCACTCTGGTGCTTGCATTTGCGTACTAGGGTTAGGGCACGTTCCAGATTCTTGGAAACCTCGGCAACCACCCGGCGGATGGGACGCTCGTAGACGGCGGGAGTTGAGGTGGCGAATCGAACCGCCATTCGGAGCATTTGGGCGAGGCGATCAACTTGCTTGGCCACTTCAGCACACTCAAGTTTGAAGGACTGGGCTTCGTCGACGGCGGAGCGAACACGCTCCGACAGCAGAATCGGGTGGGAGAGTTGGTCTTCAATCCGGTTGTCCTGGGAATCCATTTCAGGTACGCCAATTCTGTTGAATACACTACCGAATAGAGATTCCTTGGGAGTAGGAGTGAGGGAGAGAGGTTGGGTTTTCCGATTAAAGTTATGGTTATGAGTGAGAATGATAGAATGTAAGAAGAAAGAAGAGGAGAGTGTGGAATTTTGGTGTATGTTGGTTCAGTCATTGCTTCTTCAATTGTGTTGTGTTGTGGGGATGATGGCCATGTGTTGTGTGTAGTGTAATGGGCTGATTGGGCCTGCTGTCGTGGTTTTCACTGCACCTGGAAGCGCGTGAGTGGGGTGAAGTGAAGTGAAACCTACTAATCCAACCCTTCATTACGTTACTAATGCCCCCAAAAGGAAGCCAACTGGGATGGATGGTTAACCCAATCAAATTACGGTTTAACACTAAGATTAAACCCCACGGAACGACTTTCAACCTTAACTTAAGTTTAAGTATTAGTTTTTTCACTCTTTATTATTATTATTATTATTATTATTATTATTATTTATTGTTTTTTTTTCCCACTTGCAATCTCAAGAAAGACCAACCAAACATTAGGTCTTCGGCATGCTTTTAAATAAATATAATTTTAAATGCACTAATATATAAATATTTAGATTAAGTAATATTAATTACAAAATTATTATCAACTTTCGTATAAGTATTCATTTTAATATATAAATATTTATAGAGTTTTTTTTTTTTTTTTAATAATCGGATTATTTTTCATTCCATTCAAATAATTTACAAAAGATACAATCTTTTTTATCTACTTTTGTATATGTATATGTGAGAAAAATTAATATGAAATTAAAGTTTTCTTAAACATGTTTTCAGTATAAAAAAGTTAAAATATCAAATATATATATATATATATATTGAAAATATAAATATCGAAAATTAAAATAAAATATAAATACAATGATGAAAATTTCACTTTAAAAATATATACATATGAACACATATATATTTGACAAATCTAAAATACGAAACATTAGCAATTCATTGAACATTAAAAATTAAAAGAGAACAAAAAGAAAATTGAATAATCGAAGACTTGAACCAGAGAAAATTTCTATGCACTCTTCAACCTGTAAATATAAATAAAATACTACACTTTTTTTATTTACTAGAAAAATGTTGTACATAACATTTGGGTGAAAGTAATTCTTTTTATAAAAAGAAAACTCGCTAGAAGAAGGCTTGAACCTCCGACCTTGTGGTTAACTACAGTTAGTTTTTTTTATATTATTGTTTGTGAGTTAAATATATATATATATATATACATATATATATTTTTTATCTTTAAATAGTTGTTTTTCTAATTTCATTATAAAGAGTTGAGTCCGCGTTGGTAGTTCAAGAAGGTTCCGTTGCCTTTTATATTTCACAATTATATTTATTTCCTTAATGACAAAGTTTAATTACATGATCTGAAAATTTCTAAGAAATTTAAAGGAAATGAATGAAGGTAACACCAAACAACTATTTCTAACCTCCCGAAAGTACAATGAAGTTCAAACTCTACAACAAAAAGCACGTGAAAGGCAATCGACCACAATCTAAATGAAATTTGTCCTTCAATGAATTTGACCATGTAATTTAAGGAAATGTTTGTTGTTTTTATCATAAAAAGAAAAAATTACATGAAAGTCATAGCACAATCAATCAAGTACGGAAAATGATTAGGTACAACTTAAACCACACATAATCTTATACTACTCCTTTTTTAACCACAAAATTTCTTTTTTTGAAAAAACCCAAAACTAATATATGGTAATGGTTTACCTTCTGGGTTGCATAGAGATAAGTGCAACCTAAAAGCACCTAAGTATTTTTTCTATTGCAATTCAAAAGGGTTTTTTTTTTTCTTTTTGAAAAATACTTAGGTGCATCATGGGTTGCACTCATCTATTGTATAACCCATGTTGCACCAAATTAAAAACTGGCGAGTTTCTTTTTCTTTTTTTTTTTTTTACTTTTATTAAAAGAAATGGTTAGAAAAAATAGAAAAATTATGTTAAATGGTAAAATTGTTGAAAATATGTAAAAAAAATAATAAATAATTTCTTTTTTTTAGAGAGAAGAGCATGAACTTCGGTGCGATTTTAGATTTGAACCATGATTTGGAGAGAAAAATTACATGTAAACTATTCACAGACAAAGCAGTTTGAAGTCCTTGCATACTGTCTATTAAATTGCTTTGGATGATATTTAGGGAGGCCTGGCGCTTTGTAACTAAAATCAAGATTTAGCAACGATTGAAGTTTCTTTATTTGAATTAAAAAGATAATCCCGTTGTGTGTGAGACAAACAAAGCAATCCAAACCAATGATGATAAGAGGAAAATACATATGTGCGTATGTGTTTTTATAAGATGGGTATGGAAATGAATATATATATATATATATATATATATATATATTTTAAAAAAAGGTGGAATTAATATTGGAAAGTACGCCATATATAATTGGTGAACCTCGTTTCCATCCCACCAACCTTGTGTACTGCAGAGGGTAAGCCGGCCATTTTATAAGAAGTTTATCACCGTCACATGAAATGGGGCGCCAGAATCATTATTCACTGATCTCTAATATGCTTAAGAGTTGTTTACCCTATTTAGGGTCACCCGATTGTGTTGACGACAACAACAACGATGTCTGGAAAAGCAAAGAATTGGAGGAAGCTGGGCATGGCGGCGGCAATAATCTTAATCATAACAATTTCCCTTCTTCATTCGAGTCCTCCAAATCCAAGCATATTTTCGTGAGAGTGGTCCACGCCGGTGGCAAGGTAGACCATTATCCCAATGCTGTTCTGGCCGCTAAACTCCTGGAAAGCCTTCCCGGAAAATGGCTGGCACGCCCTGAAGTATTCAAGCACCCACACCAGTCTATCATTTACCCTGAAGACTATCTTCTTCCTGGCCATAAATATTTCGTAATTCCTCTCTCCACCATTGACAAGCTCATGAGAAAGCACAACAACCTCAGATTCGTAATTCCCCCAAATAATACTAATGCGTTCAACCAACAAATGGACGTGAGTTCCGAAGCTAATATAGACCATGACGTCCATACTCTAGAACCCATTGACGACCACGATTTTTCCCTCTGTTCTGCAAGAGATTTTTATGCCAACCAACACAAGCACTCCACCTCCTCCACAATTAATGGATCTAGCGGCGGTTCGAGGAAGCCAAGGATTTTGCTGCCAAACCCAAACCCAAAGCCGAAGCCGAAGCCGAAGCCGAAGCCAAAGCCAAAGCCCTGCTCTGCCTATTCCTGGGAGCCTGGCCTCACTTCTATACAAGAGCTCTCTCCATGACCCTCCCACAATCTCTCTTCTTCTCTCTAATTATTCCTTTTTCCCTTTAACACATCTTACCACGTATGCAATAATTATTAATAAGCTTTTCAGGCAATTCCATTTATCTCTTCATCATCTACTGTACACACACACACAATTAATAATATCCTCTGTAATTTTGGTTCTTACAGTTCGGATGGGGATTTCGATCATCCACCTCTCTAAAATAAAAATCCAATAACATTTGGGTTATGTTTTTAATTCATCTGAGTTTTTTTTTTTTTTTTTTCAATTATCCTATATGCAATTTTCAATAAATTCCAATTCCCGGCAATCAAATGATTTTAGATTAGCCTCCTGTGTAATTATAAAGTTAAGCCATAAGTTAATTTTTAAATGATTATTAGAACTATGGGAATGGACTAACATAACCAAACTAAATCACAATGTAAATTAGAAATATAATGGCCTATTTCGAAACCTTTTTTTTTTTTTTTTTTTGGGCTTTCTGAATTTCAGAAACAAAAAAAATTAAAAAAACGTATACTGTTTGAAGCCATTGGATTATGCTTTTTAATGTGTTGTTTGATCATTAGTTAGATGTTTATTTTTTTTATCTGATAAAAGTGACATTCTTTTATCACCTATTGGTTTTCAGTTTTAAACTTTGAAAATTTAAATTTATAGTTGTAATTGAAATTTAAAACTGATAGATAAGATTTTAAAAATACTTTCTAGTTTATTTATTTATTTTTTTTAAGAATAAAAATTTTAGTCGAATAAATACAAGTAGGCATTTGAATTTTAGTAGGAAGGTATTTAAAGTGTCTTAGTCATTTAATTAATTAGGATACTTTTAGGCTAATTTAAACATAGTTTTAACTCATCAACTTAAAAGCGATGAGTCCGAAATCCACACACTCCTATGCATTGAACTCATAACAGAAAAAGTTTGAACACAATTTTAATTTTCGCCCCTGTATAATTTATTTTATCAACATCTACATTATGTTCTAGCAAACATATATTCAATCGCTATAATTTAATTTTCTCTTATTTAATTAATATATATCTTTCTCAATCCTTTCTATCTCATTAAAATTAAATTAGAAGTAGAGTGTATGGACAGGTATTAGAAATCAACATTATGTTTTTGACAATGAGAAGAAAGAAGTTAGAAAAGGGAGATAGAATAAAGGAATGGCAAGAGAGTATCTTAATAAAGGAATGGCAAGAGAGTATCTTAAGCAAAAGGAAAAAGAAAAAGAAAAACAAAAAAATAATAGAAACTTGACTTGAAAGAGCAAAATATCCAATAAGTTAGAATAAATTTGTTAGAAATATCTAGTGATAGATATTGAAAAAAAAGGAAAAGCGATAAAAAAGTAAGAGAAGATAAGCGATATAATGTTGAATAAAGAAAAGGCAAAAGAAAAGTAACAGATGAAAAGAGATTATAGATGAATTTTGAGGATAGTTTGAATTGAAGTTTGATGTTGGATCAAAATCAAAGTAATTAAGGGAAAGTGCACCAAATTGTGGATAAGAAGGGAAAAAAAAAAAAAAATTGATATGTCCTTGTTTTTTGATAAATAGATGAAAAGTACATCCCATTTGGATGCTCCCACTGTTTATCCCTCTATTTGGTTTAGGGTGAGAATGCACATGGCATGGCATGGCATGGCATGAGAGAGTAGGGGACCCCAACCACTTGATCTTGATGCACCTATGACATTGTTAGTGAACAAGACGACAACCATTTCTTTAAAACCCTATACTCATATGCTTTATTATATATACAAATTATAATAGGCTGCCTTAAACCTTCGTTACTCTAAGAAAAGTCTCCCCCCCCCCCCAAAATATCAACCTTCATAATAAATGCTAGCAATTGATGGATTGCGACGTTAATTGCCTATGCCCAATCATATCTTCCCGCGTGTTACATTTGAAGTCTGAACCTATCCTGCTGAATTAATCTCCGATATTGACCGATGTTACGTGCTAAAAATAATAATTGTGAATATTAGAAAAATATGTATAAACTATATATCGTTTTTTGTAGTCATATTTCTCTACTACCTACCAGTTAAATTGCCTATAAATAGTGGTATGATATTTGGTGGATGTTGTAAATGCACATATTAGTGACAAAAGAAAAAAAAAATAATGATCCAAGAAATTTGAGTGATTTCCATTTTCTATAAAATTTAATTTCCTACATTTTGTTATTTTATTTCTTTTAATATTATAATTTATCGAAATTCATATATTCATTTTTTGTCATTTTTCTCCTCAATTTCACAACACGTCATTAGCACGAGTTCTTGTTGTTTTCCCGCTGAAGGTAGATTCTAAAGGTATGTTATTTTTCTCTTTATTATAATTAATAAATTAAATGTTGTTTTGCATGTTTAGTATATATTAAATTATTAATATAAATATAATTCTTTGTGATAGGGTTATCATGTCATTTTAATGAGACAAATTTTTAAACACTAAGAGAGAAATTAAGAAGTTGGAAAACAAAATTTATTTCTCATTTAAATTCCTGTACAAATCAACCTAAACTTGCAGTTCAGAAAATAATTTATTAGTGACCATGTTTTTCAACCACCAACTTGACAAATTACCTATAAATAGTGGCATTTGGTGGATGTAGTAAATACATGAGTGAGTAGAGAAAAGGAAGGAGGGAGAAATTTGAGCTATTTCTATTTTCTACATTTTGTTATTTTATTTCTTTTATTTATTGTATTTATTTTATTATTTAATTATTATAACTTCTCAATATTCATGTATCCATTTTCTATAATTTTGCTCTTCAATTTGATAGCAACAAAATATATATATACATATATTTTTTTTTTTCTAAAAGGAAAGGTTTACATATGTGAATAGGACCCGTGGTGATGACAGCCGACGTGTAGGTGGGCCCATCCCAAAACCGTTGGTGATGGGGATATGGAAATCCTCTTTCAAGTATGAATATCCAGTTTTTTTTTTTTTTTTTTTTTTTTTTTTTTTTTTTNGTTTTTTTTTTTTTTTTTTTTTTTTTTTTTTTTTTTTTTTTCTTTTGTGTTCGATTTTTATATATAATTATTAATATGGGTTACTCTAAACATGTATCTCATCCTTGGCTGCTCTCCCCCACCGTGTCTTTTCTTAATTTGTAATTTATAATACTCGATTATTTCTTCAACAAAATACATAATGATCCATATTTTATTTTATTTTTTAAAAAAAAATTACCAAACAAATCAATTTTTATTAAATAATAATAATAATAATAACAATAATAAATAATAATAATAAAAAGAACGGATAATATGAAGCAAAATTTGAAAGCAAATGCGACTCAATATTGTCTTTTGTCACACTCACAAAAATATTATGTTATCGTAAACTTACTATCAAAAAAGAAAAAAAAAAAAAAATGTTATCGTAAACTGGAATGTCGCATCAAAGTTAATTTGGTTAATTGTATAGGGGCGGGCGACGTGGAATATTTTGAGCGCTTTGCTTATATTTCATACTTTTGGTTTAAAATTAATTAATTAAGGTTTAGGGTGGAGGGGGCTAAAAAAGAATAAAAAAGAAAGAAAAGTGTATAAATAAGGGAAAGAGTGTCCGGTGGATTGGATTTGGTTGAAGAAGAAGAAGAAGCAGCAGCAAAGGCCTAACAACCTCTCCTCTCTTATCTCTCTTTTCCTCTTTAAAACAATTTTGGTGATACGACACATGGGCAGACCTCCCCTCCACCGCAACGCACTCAACTTCAGACCTACTCCCACCATCAAGTTCCTCTGCAGCTACGGCGGCAAGATTCTCCCTCGTTATCCCGACGGCAAGCTCCGTTATCACGGTGGCGAAACCCGCCTTCTTTCTGTCAACCGCTCCATTTCCTTCTCTGGTAACTACTTTCACTCTCTCACTACTCACTATCTTCTATTTCCCCATTGATTCGATTAGGGTTTTAACTCTCATATTTCTGTGTGCTTCTAATTCTCCACAACAGAGCTCTTGTTGAAGTTTGGGGAGCTCTGCGGAACCTCAATTTCTGTGAGCTTCCGTTGCCAGTTGCCTAAAGAAGACCTCGATGCTCTAGTCTCCGTCACCTCCGATGAAGATCTCGCCAATCTCATCGAGGAATACGATCGAGCGGCTTCCCCTTCCTCATCGTTGAAGATCAGAGCATTCCTTTCCCCTCCCAAATATGCCAAAAGAATCTCCTCTCCTTCTTCAATGGCCTCCTTCTCCTCCTCCTCCTCCTCCTCCTCCTCCTCCTCCTCCTCCTTGTCGATGTTGGTGGCTCACCGTTGCTTTCGTCGTCGGATGTCACCGCCAAATGCTTCCTACTTGGAGAGATCTGCATCGGCGGTTCCTTTCAGTGTATATAATATTCAGGGAAGTTCTACCTCTGGCCACATGTTCATCCACAATGGTAGCAGCTGGCAATAACACCAACTCTTCCAAAGAGGAGAACCGGATTGCCAAACCAATACCAAATCAAGTCACTTCACCTATACATATTATTCACAAAAAAAAAAAAAAAAAAAAAAGGGAATTAAAATTCGAAGTACTCAAAGAGAGGCTAATACCATGTAATTGTGCTGTATATTTGGTGCTTTGCTAATTTCATTGAAATGCCATTTAATGAATTTTCAGTCCAATTTGGGTATGGATCCCAACTGAATGGTTTGGTGAGTTGAGAGTTGGTTTCTTCTTGAATCTTCTTGACAAAACTTGCTTGTAACCATTTCCCCCAGCCGTGGTTAAACCTTCTCTCTTATGAGCAAAAGTGTGACAGCAGTAACTCGCCCACTGCTGGTTTTTATAGCATGCAATATGTTTTATATAACTTGGGAATGGGAAGAAACAAATGTTATTAGCCAACATCAACATCTTTTCCCCTGCTGTTCTTTCTGCCATTCAATATGTCCAAATTTATTCTCTGTTTTCAAATCCTTTTAATTGGGTCTGTTTTCTTTGTCCAGGAGTTTTGGCATCCACAGATTCTCGCGGACGGACTCCAGATTAGAGCTGTGGAGGCAAATGAGTAAGCTTCCTTCCATCACTCTTGTATTCTTTCTTAATTAAATGCACTCTCTCATAATTGAAACACTAATTTAATTTCAATTACATTACAATTACAACTATGTTTTCTTTGTTATTAGTTTTCTCAAGGCATTGCTGCGGCTGTAGAAGCTGAGCAAACACACAGGTGAGGGCCCATGTCCCCTTGTGGGGTGATAGCTTTTTGGAATCTTAATCAAATGGGACATAATATGTTATTATACTATCGGTCTTAAATAAATTTATTCAAGATTTGGAATAAAATCAGACCAGACCAGACAAAATGAGGAATGAATGCTGGTGCATGGGATCAAAGTGGAATTTAATTACAATCTCTTAAACATAGATAAGCAAAAAAAAAAAAAAAAAAAAAAAAAAAAAAAAAAAAAAAAAAAACTGAAGTGTGATATTTGAAAGAGATGAAGAGCTTGCCTTTGCTTCCACAAAAATGGAGATTCCTCTTGGAAAGAGACATGCATGGCCTCTGTATATACAGCGAGCTAGAAAGACAAAATAATCCAAACGATAAAGGCAAATATAAACCAAAATCTATTTGGAGTAAAATCGAAGAATCTTTTTCATAATAGTTCATACTGAAGATTCCAATTTTTGGAAGGATTTTTGTTGGGTTGATGACTGAAAAATTTCGCGAGAGATGAAGAGCTATTTTGATGAAGATCTTTTAACAAAAATGAAAATACAATTCTAATTTTTGTTGTATCCTCTTCTTTTTTTTCAAGGGAAACATTGTTGGCTATTAACACACAAATGGAAGTATATTAATGTATTACAATCTCAAGAGAAAAAACAATAATAAAAACAAATAATTTGACATACTTGCACTATAACGAGGTTATACATTACCAAAAATAGACAACCACTTGCTTTTTTTTTTTACAATAATTTGGAGTTTACAAATGGCTCTCACACTTTCTTGATACAAATCACACTTTAAGAAGTCTAATAATGACTATATATGGACTTCGAAACACTAAAAAATAGAAATGCCTAAAAAAATCAAAATGAATAAGGTGCTTCAAATCTCACCACATACAACACAAATCTTGCGATTTTTCTTTTTCAAAGCCATAGACCCAAGAAAAAAAACGCGACATATTTAAAAGAAAAAGTCATTATATTTTGAAAAATATTTTATAGTATTGAGTTGTTGTGACATCCTAGTTTTATGGCATTGAAGACATTCTTTTGCAATAAGGAGAGTTTAAACAATGTGAGATACTACGTTTGGCATCTCAACAGTATGGTATTGTTTCTTTGTCCATTACTTGGAACATCATTGCAATGCTTTCTTTGGCATCTTGATGTGATCCTCTAATATTCACCTATTTCAATTTGGGATCTACAATTCAAATTAAAATTAACGATATATCTTACAAAGTTGGTAAGAGAGAGAGAGACGATGAATGAAGGGATGTTAAGTTGTAGCCATGGGCCAAGCTTGAATCAAGTTCGTTATATCCTAACTCAACTAGGATGAGTTTTGTAGACGTATGTGGAAACCTCAATATTTGAGGCAAAAACAATGAGTCTCTTGTTACAATGCTAAAACTTAGTATTGTCTATTTAGTTATCTTGCAATTTGTGAGTGTATTATATTTAAGGAGTAGAAATAAATTTTTACATTAGTTAGAAAAGAGAGTGACGATGAATACATAAGTGAAGACAATTATACCTATATTAGTATAAAGTATATTTTGGAATGGTTCAAAAAATAAAATCATGAAAATTTATAACCCTCGATACTGGGAAATGGGAAGGCTAATGGACGGACAGCGTTTTCGGCTGGGCCTGGAGGAGGAGCATTGGCCCTTCAAATCTTGAAACACCAATCACTGGCTGTGGCTCTCTCCTCCATCCTTTTCCCAATTCACTGGTCACCATTGTCGCTCATCAAATCCGGCTTTTTTTTTTTCATTCATTCATTCCTCCATATAGACTCCATTTTGGTTCATCCCTTCACTATAATTTCTATTCAGGACCATAATAATCACTTGAACTATTTTCAATGAACCAAAATTAATACTATTTTAAAAATTCTACATTTTTTATTTTTCTTTTTAAAATTTAATTTTCAAAATTAATATAATTCTTAAAACAATAAACTAAAAATAGATTATTATTGATTAAAAAGTTAAAATGTCATATAAATCCTAGGCTAACACTACTTGCAATTAATAATAGTAATAACAACAAAAAGCTAGTTGCCAAACAGGCAAATCAAATACAACTAACTTTTATAAAACAAATAGCAAATGTAAGTATTTACACTTTATCTACTTCTTCACCCCCATAACAAATCATTTAGTAATCTCTTAACTCAGGTATATTAAGTATATCTAAGTATATCAGGTCTATTAAGCCATAAAAATTTTGGCTTAAACTTTTAATACAATATTGTATTAAGTTCATCAATGGTTGTTCATTCTATTATAATATTAATTAGTTAAATGCTTTGCACATACACCAGAAAATGCCTTAATATACCTGCAATCAATCTGTAGTCTAGTCAATGGAAAGTATAGAGCTGAGTATGCACTGCCACAATATACATTAAATTGATGAATAAATTTTCAAATAGAGATATATTACATATAAAATTAGAAATCCATAAGGATATAATAAATGATATCATTTTAAAAAAATTAGTGGGACTATCTAAAATAAATATACATGCAGAAGAAACACGACTTTGCTAATACATATAAAGACTAAACTTATAATATAATCTTTATTATTATTATTATTATAACAATACTGTGTGTAAATACGACTTAACATTTATTATTTTTTATTTACTAAATAAATGTTTTTAACCCGTAGAACTATGTTAAAAAACCATAGCTTTTGGAAAACAACTTAAAATTAAAATATGTATATATACACACACTTTCCTCGAAAGTAGAGGTGAGGCAAATTAAAGGAAATTAAGGAAGATGAATGGAGACAGATAGGGGAGTGGAAGCCAATTATCTTGGATGTTCACATTTATTTCATAAATAATTTTTATAAGAAAAATATTAAATGTGGTGCAGGGTTATATAAATTACATCTTATTAATTTTTAATGTATATTGAATACAACAAAATGGAGGATAGAGAAGAATTTAAAGCTTTAGATTAATGGTGGTAGGACCAAATTGTGAATGCATGCATGGGCATGGAGCAATGGTACACTGCCACGTGCAACATCCATTACTATCATTTACAGTTCCCTAAATATGTCGAAGCCAAATATAATTTTAATTGTATATTAAGTTGCGCTATCTCAAAATATATAGAAGGGAATAATATGAACATTATATATATAAAAAAAGAGTTTTGCATGTGTGCGAATTGACTGTGGCATTATTAAAGGGGATTTCAGGAAAATATTCATACACAGATTGCATAATTACAGTGGATATGCAGAAAGGCATTTAAAGGCATATAAGATTCATATCAAGTTGAAGATATATATATATATATATATATATATAAATATATAATGTACTTTATTTGTTGTAGGGTACCAAAAAACTCATTTTTCCTTTGTTTGGCCACCTCTCTGCAAACCAAAAATCTCCATTATAATAACATCTGATTCCTTCTAAGGAGACAAAGCTACAGCTTTTGGCCTGCATTCTTCACTTAAACAAATGTACTTTGTCCATACCTATACTTGCATGTTTCGATTACGCAAAATATATATATATATATACACACACATATGCGCTTAAGAAATGAATTTTTATTTGGGACATACATTTTTCTTAAATATGCTATTTTCTAGCACTTACACAAAATATATAGTTAGAGTTGGATGTTACCAATTACCATTTAGAAAAAATTGATATATTATAGATTATGGTAAAGTTGAATTAGCTTATTACAAGCAAGGAATTGGACTGTAGTGAGTCTAAAACATGGAATACAATATCCACACACGGACATTCAATAATTCTAATTCAATTCAGACATAAACATTTAATTTGAAACATTATTTTGTATCTAAAAGGAATGACAAACAAATGTCGGTCCTTCATATGCCATACGAATTACAAGTGGATATCCATATATCCACTATTTTTTTCTAAAAAAAAAAACATAACTATTCATAAAAATACCTATCTTGTGCTTACATTATCATCCAACAATGTCGGAAAATTGGGCTTGTTGCATTTTGGCTTTACAGGAACATTTCCATGCAAATTCTTTTGACAGAATATTCAGTCACAGTCTATATATACCGAGTCACGATTAAAATCACATTTAGTTTTATATTAGAATTCAAACAAGGTGGTAGAATTTTAAATCCATTTACTTGGAATTATCACTATTTTAACAAGTTACTCAAGTTTTTTCCTCTTGTTTAGAGCAATACATATAACAAATAGAGTACTAATTAAAAATAACATGTTGTCCTCCCTTAATTTTTGTAAAAGTAACCTTTAATAAGTAATATTTTAATACTTTTTTTTAACAATATATTCGAGATAGGGAGGATCAATATTATTTCAACTAGATTGTCACAACCGTAGTACCCCTGTTATATCTCATGTTTAGTGAGATGCATTATTCATTCAAAAAGATAGAAGAGTCCGAAGTACCTGAGGAGCTAGAGATGAGCTCAAAAACCAAAACAAAAAGGACAATAGAGCAAGGCTAGAGGAAAACCTTCCAGTCTAAAGCTATAGAAGATGTATCGTAATTACAAAAGACTGAAAAGCCGCCAGCGATACAATATCATCCCACAATTAAGAAAGAAGCTTTTCAAAATCTATATTTTAATACTTATATTGTGAAATTCATAACAATTTAGTCCCTAAACATTTTTAAATATAGAAATCAATCCTAATTATACTTGTAAATTTGTTATAATTTAATCTTCATAGTTATTTACATGCATTTTGTCTTTAATCAATTTGTCAATCTAAATAGGTAAGAAATTTCATTAAATCCTTACAATATTTTTACGAGAGTGACTAAATTGTCACATGTCATATCTTTCTCTAAAAATAATTGTCATATAGATTTCCTCTAGTACTTTGTTTTTTTTTAAAAAAAAAAAGTCATATAAATTATAAAAATGTTACAAATTGTATTTACTTTCATGAAAGTTTAAGGACCAAAATACACGTGTTTCTTAATTTGGAAGGTTTTATAATTAGAATTCATTATAGGAACACCAAATATTTTTTGTTACCATTTGCTAGGGATGATTATCCTCCATACATCTCTACAATGGTATATTGGTATTGATGATATTGTCTACTTTAGACACAAATTTTTTATGTGTCTTTTCTATTAATATTTCATCAAAAAAAACTTTATACGAATTAAATTTTTTTTTCTCACTTATATACTCACAATATAAAAACTTCATATCAATAGAAATATTTATTTCTCACTAATATATCTACAATCTTTCTCTGGTTATAGAATTTTGCAATCCCTTTAGATACATTTCTTAAGCATTTTATTTCTTTCCCTAACTCAAGGGGAGGCGTATTATATTTTATATCCCCTTTTTATATTTGAAACGATATTATATTTTAAATCTGGTAGAAAATATTCATGGAATATGTACTAATTTGATGAAGTTGCCAAATATATTATAACATTTAAGACAAAATTTAGATACTTTTTCTATAATACTGAAATTCTCTCAAATTTATTTAATACGATGTGAATAAAGGAAATGTCGAGAATAATATTTTAAATGAAACACCTATTTTCATGCATGCATTCATTTAAAATGGAGATGCCTTAATTACCTACTCAAAAAGCCAAGCTCCATAAGATATAAATAAATAGATAAAACTATAGTTGTTTTAATCCATCTATTAAGGATATATTTGTAGTTTTCGACTATTTTATTTAACCATTGTTTGTTATTTTGTTCTCGAGGTTTAATTATATTACTTTGGTTAGTATTTGAGGGATAGATTTTGTACCAAAGTGAAATTCGTTTAACGAACGTTGACATGACTTTATTCTTTAAAAATTAAAAACTGGATCCCTCATCCACTATTATTGTACTAAAAAAAGAGACATCTTGTAAAATGTGTTGACTTAGTGATGAAAGTAAATAATATAATTCAGCCAATTTCTATCTTCTTCAGAAACGTGTTATCATTAAAACTAAATAGGTTTAAAATATCATTTTTAGTTCGGGTAGTTAATTGGTCTATTCAAGGTTCATAATTCAAATTAGTTATTATAATTTCAATAAATCTAAAATTAATCTTAGTTTCAAAGTTAATTTTATCGAATTTAGTAAAATAATAATGCACTGTTTAAATATTTTTTCCAAATTGATGGAGAAGTCAAGTTTTTTCTTTCTTTTTCTTTTTTTTTTCTTTTTAAGTAACCATGAAATTATAATAGAGACTAAATTGGTGAGATTTATTGAAAGTCTCGAGATTGCATTTGAGCCTCGTCTGAAAATTACATAGACTAAAAATAGAACAAATGGTCTATTTGATTGGTGCGAGCTTATGGTGTTTGTGATTAAAAAGAAATAATAGATTATTGGTTTAAATTTTATTTTAGTACTAAACTTCGAGTCTTGTTTTATTTTAGTCCATAAATTTTAAAAAATGTTTGTTTTTTTTTCTAAATTTTTTAAAAGAGTTTATGTTAGTCCCTACTATTAAAATTATGTTAACTCTTCAACGTAAATATGAGGAAGCTTGTATTTTAGAATGAAAAGGCTCTAAATATATTAAGCAAGATAAAGGTGAAATAAAATGCTAACAGCCAACACGTCAAAATTTTGAACTAAAAATATCTTTTAAATTCTCCCACTTTGCCACCTTGTTCAAAATGAAACTCTAGATTTTTTAGCATAGGTAACTTATTTGGTAGCTAGCATTCAAAAATACAAGTCATTTCTCCATTTTGTTAAAGAGGTAATAAAATCTTAATATACTAGGGACCAAAATAAACATTTTTTAAAAGTTCAGGGACTAAACAAAACATTTTTAAAAGTTTAAGGACTAAAATAAAAAAATATTCAAAGTTGAAGGACTAAAACAAACATTTATAAAAATTTGGGGACTAAAATAGAACGTTATTCAAAGTTTAGGAATCAAAATAAGATTTAAACCTAGAATATATATTTCAAAGTGCCGAGAAATCTACAACAAAGCTTTGGGAAGATATTGTCACCCTATTTGTCTTTGGTGCACAAATCTATTGTTTCTTCCTTTTTTTTTAAAAAAAAAATAATTACGTGGCTTCCTCTGCATCTCTTAATTGGAAGATATTTCTCTAAGCCTTTGTATGTATCTTTTTCATTTTATTGAGCTTCTCTCCTTTGATGTAATGAAGATATGTTGATAGGAAGTATGATGAGAATACTAAAAATGTGTCAATCTAGTTGAGATATCTCAGTGTATTTACTGATGTCTATATTGTTTTTTTAAAAAAATTATCTATGATATTTTGACCCTTTAAACTTAAATTGCATTATTGTGGCTCGGAATAATGAATACTTTTCTTTACTTTTGAGTACAGGAATAATGAATACTAATACGTACTAATACCCCCATTACGTAGGTGGCCAAATTAGATTAAAGCTTGTAGCTTCACTAATTGCTTTCGCGTACCTATTGATTTTTCATTAATGGTCATTTATCACATCTAAAAAGTGGTAAATAGGCATCTCATCACCCGTATGGGTGTGTGTATTCAAATTAGATGTTCAAAACAGATAGTGCCTTTGCTTTGGCAATTTTTATAATTGCTCCATCCTTTTCATTGAGAAGTGAAGATACAGTTGCCCTAGCATCATAGTTTAATTTAATTGTTATTTATTATTATTTTGCAGAGAGCTCTAATTTAATTTCTTGGGAAGACATATTAATTGCATATTTATAAAATGAGCCAGTTATATATATATGTGATCGTACGTACAGTCATTTAATTCATATTTACCCATTATGCATAAAATACAATAATACAAAATACAAAATAATATAGCTATTTAAAAAGATTTACGAAAATACGTTATTACCCATTTATATCTAATGAGATATTAATACCGCCAACCTCTATAATTCCAATAATTGTTTCCTTTGTTTGGATGAAGAAACGAGTGCATTATTGAATTAAAGAGACAATAATTTGCAACTGTGAGAAAGGTGGCATTTCTAAATTAAATTTACAATAAATTGGGCCAACTATATGCCTTGCTACTCTACAAAAAAGATATACCCAAAATATTATTCAATTCGTAGGAATTTCTAATACAAAATTCAACCTTAAAATTCAAACACAACATCTCTGTTTTATAATATAATTAACCAACAAATAATAGTATATATGGTGTGTATAATTAAGAATTATATAGGAACGGAAGAATAATGGATGAAGAAGGGATTTAGAGAATTTAAGTACGGAAAAGAAAAAGAAAAAGGGAGTGCATTAAATGGAATGAGAGAGTTGATTTGACAAAAAGGAAAGGAGAGACATGGGTTCATAAATATAATAAATATTCATTTAGTAAGATTAATTAGTTTTATGCAAAGTGTACCAAATCATTCTATTGCAATTTTTGCATACAACAAATACTCTCTGACACCATTTTCTCTTCCCTTGCAATTTGCTTCCCATAACACACACACACACATATATATATATATATATATATTATTAAAAGTAGGTTAAATAGAGAGAGAGGAAAGAGGATGGATTAGAAAGAAATATATATATATATTTATTTATTTATGAATTACTCTTTACTAATATTAAATGTGTTTCCAAAATCCCTAACATATATAAAAGAAAAAAAAAGTTTTATCTCAAACCATATGTGATTGTGAGGTCCTACAAAATTTAGATATTGAGATCTATATCTAACATTTTCTCATATGATTTTTAGGGTTTTTTAAATTTTTATTTTTTTGGATTAATTAAATTCTTTAAAGAATAAGGGTTGATTTTAAATATAGAAAAACGAATTAAAATATTTACAAATTTCAATAAACTCATAGTCATCCTAATTAGGGGCCACTATGAGTTGAACCCACTGTCTCTTAAGTTCTTAAAAAGGTGATGATCCTTATTTACCATCAGGTCAACCCATAATAGTTAACACACCAAATCTAATTTTTTTTCTTGTTTTCATAAGCATCTTTTTGGATTTTGTGAGCAAATAATAGTAAAACAGCATTTTCATTTAATCTGAATATATATATATATGTATAAACTATACTAAAAACAAATAAAAAAAATTATAATATGTATATGCTATTCCATGTAAAAACTCATTTTGTTTTGTTAAAATTAAAACAAACTATTGATTATTTACTATTTGAGAATTAATAATGGTACAAACTTTATAACATAAATATGCTAATAGATTAATTAATAGTATTTGATATGTAACTATATAGGTAGATTTATATGGTTTATGAAAAATATAAGTTTGTTTTCAAATATAACAAAATTAGCTAAAATATTTACAGGAGTAGTAAAGTTTTACTTTTATGATGTCTATCTAGGTCTCTATTACTAATAAAAAGTAAAATTTTGCCATATTTGTAGACATTTTCAGCATTTTTTCCATTTTAAACAATTGTTTTAAAACATATTACTTACAACACTTTAAACAATTTGTTTAAATTGAAATTTAATTTTTAGAAAAATTATTATAAATAGAAAAAATATCAAACATTTACAAATATAATAAAATTTTACTTCTTATTTGTAATGGATTGCGATAAAAATATATCCGTGTCTATCTACTAAAGTGATAGATGTTTATATAGGTCTGACGTAGTCTACCACATTAGTTTTTAAGTTTATTACCAAACAAATATGTAAGCAGACACTAAAAACCAAGAAATACAATCTTATTTTTCATTGAAAATTTGTTTTCAAATTAGCAAGTAGGTGCATCCTTAATTGTCCCTACGTCTTAGGTCTTTGATTTGAACATTTTCCCACATCGTCAAAAAGAGAGGGAAGCATAAGATACAGCCACACAGATTATGTCACACCAAATTCTTACAAATTTTATGTAAAATATGGCGTCCTTTGTTAAAACTTTTATTGGCGTTTGATCATTAAATCCTAATACTAAAGTGTCTGTGTTTTTAAAAATATAGTATTTATTATTATTATTTTTTTTCAATTAGTTTTGCTTGTAGTTTAATGTAACAAACAATTCATCTCACTTAACTTCTCCCAAACTTTATCTCTTGATCGAAGTCCTTTTTGATCATACACTTATTTTCCTCCCTCCTTTCTCAGTCTCTACCATCTATGTAAATATTTTAAAATTCTATAAATAATAAGAACTTTTGTATAACGCAAAAACATTAGTATTAAATGTCTTGTCTGAAATCTCAGACAACACTCATGAAACAAACAAATCCTAATAACTCATTTTCTCTTTACTTTTGTTTTTGTCGTGTGAAAATATTTTATCCTTTTCTTTAAACTCAGTTTTTATTATTAGTTTCAATCTATTTATGTTTATGTT
>QLSR01000632.1:88513-100538 GCA_031780015.1 Citrullus colocynthis | reverse complement strand
TTTTTTTTTTTTTTTTTTTTTTTTATTCCAATGGAATTTGAAGGTTAAGAATTTTCACAGTTGAGCGACAAGCAAGTTGGGATTGTTGGATTGGGGAAAATAGGCTCTGAGGTTGCCAAAAGGCTGGAGGGTTTTGGGTGCAGAATCTCATATAACTCAAGGACCAAAAAGCCATTAGTGCCATACTCCTACTATTCCAATGTACATGAACTTGCAGCCGACTGTGAAGTCCTCATCATTTGTTGTGGGTTAACTAAAGAAACCCACCATATGATTAACAGGGAAGTGATGCTAGCATTAGGAAGAAATGGAGTGATAATCAACATTGGTCGGGGGCCAGTCATCGACGAGCACGAGATGATTCGATGTCTGGTTGAAGGGGAGATTGGGGGTGCTGGGCTAGATGTGTTTGAGATTGAACCCGAAGTTCCAAGACAGCTCTTTACACTTGATAATGTTGTGTTGTCACCACATGCTGCTGTCACAACACATGAATCTTTTGTGGGAATGTCTAAATTGGTTGTGGAAAACTTGGAGGCATTCTTCTCAAACAAACCTTCGGTGTCTCCCTATATGGGTTAGTTGTGTGGTGCAGTTGGGGAAGGCTGAAAGAAAGGTTGTTTAATGAGAAAAAGATACTCCAAAAACTTGACAACAGAGCCACCTTAATGTATTACAGTATTCGACCTATTTTTTTTTTTCAGAGAACTAATATTTATGGATATACCCAGAAGTGTTTGTTTTGCAGTCACCAACTCTAACATTTATCATTATTCTTTATCAAATTCTGATGAGAGAAAAGCTAGCTCCCTAACCAGCATAGCTTGATTAGAGTATAAATGTATTAGCAACTATGTTAGATTATATAAGGTTAAACATGTCTGCACCTATGAACTTAAGTTTTTGGCATCAAAACAGGATGTCCTATGAAATCGTTACTGGACAATTATGATTTTTCAAATAACTGGTTCAATGTGATTGACGATTTCATATTGTTGGCAACTTAACTGCAGGTGACAATCACACCAAATAATTTCCCTTCAATTACAATCTTTAGACTTTAAATATTTTCATTTTAACCTTTGAACTTTGAAATTATTCTATAAATTTGAACTATATAGAAGTTTTAAATTTTTTATTTACTGTTTTTTTTTAGTGTAGAACTTTGTTGAGAATGCTACGCTGCAAAAATCAACAAACCCCACAATTTTTATAAAATAAATAAACATTGTTGTCTATCTCAAAACTCATAAAGCTCGATAGGCACCATCTTAATTTGTGCACATCAAGTACAATGTGAATTCCGTGTGTATATTTTTGGGAATAAGTTGAAAGTAGAAAGGTTAAAATAAAGTATTTTATTCAAATCAGGGGCTTTTCGAGGGATTCCTGGAGGACAAAAGTGGCTGTCAAATCGCAATCCTGTCTTACCAAAAGAAAAAAAATCTAGTTATCTCCTCCTATGAAGGAGAGAGATGACAGAATATTTAGATTAGTAGTAAGCAAAATGGCAGTGGAAAGGCAGGGTGAGGAGCTTCCTCAAGTTTTGGTTTTAGGCCCTCCCTGGGTTTTCTCAACTTTGGAATCCCAGTTCCCAAACAAATTCCATTTCCTAAAGCCATGGGATTCCGAACTCTCTCTACATCAATTCCTCATCTCTTATGCCCAATCCACACAAGCATTGCTCATCCCAGCTGTCATTCACACACTCAACTCCGCCATTCTCGACTGCCTCCCGTCGCTGAAGCTCATCATCACTACCAGCGCCGGTGTCGACCACTTGAACTTGCCGGAATTACGAGGCCGTGGGATAGCCATTGCCTATGCAGGAAACTTGTACTCTGAAGATGTCGCTGATATGGCGGTTGGATTACTAATCGATGTACTCAGAAATGTGACAGCGGGAGACCGGTTTGTGAGGCAACGCCTTTGGCCTACTAAACCGGATTTTCCTCTCGGATTAAAGGTGCAAGCCTTTTTTTCTTTATCTAATTACAATTTCCTCTTTTTTATTAGTTTTTTATTATTCCTTTTTTAAAATTAAAATCAAATTCTGAAAGAAAAATTTAATGAGTGTCAATTCTTTTGGACATTGACAAATGATAATGTTTAATTTTCATTTTTAGACAAAAAGAAGTAATAAACTTCTTTGCCTAATAGACTACTAATTTTAAAAGTCTATCAATGATAATTTTTAGGACAACTTTAAAAACAAACTCAACTTTCAAAAATTAAAAACAAAAAATAGGAAGAGCTTAACAACGGGCTAATTATTTACTATCCGGTGGAAAAAATGGAAAAAGTGCAGTTCAATTTGGATGCTTTTTTTTATTAATGAGTTTGAAGGTTAAGAATTTTCACAGTTGAGCGGCAAGCAAATTGGGATTGTTGGATTGGGGAAAATAGGCTTTGAAGTTGCCAAAAGGCTGGAGGGTTTTGGGTGCAGAATCTCATATAACTCAAAAACCAAAAAGCCGTTAGTGCCATACTCCTACTATTCCAATGTACATGAACTTGCATCCAACTGTGAAGTCCTCATCATTTGTTGTGGGTTAACTGAAGAAACCCACCATATTATTAACAGGGAAGTGATGCTAGCATTAGGAAAAAATGGAGTGATAATCAACATTGCTCGCGGGGCGGTCATCAACGAGAAGGAGATGATTCAATGTCTAGTTGAAAGGGAGATTGGGGGTGCTGGGCTGGATGTGTTCGAGATTGAACCCGAAATTCCGAAACAGCTTTTTACACTTCATAATGTTGTGTTGTCACGACATGCTGCTATCACAACACATGAATCTTTTGTGGGAATGTCAAAGTTGGTGGTGGAAAACTTGGAGGCATTCTTCTCAAACAAGCCTTTGGTGTCTCCCTATATGGGTTATTAGTTGTGGTGCAGTTGAGGAAGGCTGAAGAAAGGTTGTTTACTGAGAAAACAGACTCCAAAAACTTGACAATAGAGCCATCTTGATGTATTAGAGTATTCAAACTATTTTTTCTTTCTAGAGAACTAATATTTATGGATACACCCAAATGTGTTTGTTTTGCAGTCACCAACTCTAATATTTTTCATGATTATTTATCAATTTCTGATGAGAAGAAAGCCTCGCTAAAAGTGATTACTGGCTTCTGAAGTTATTATTTCCATCAGGCATCAAAAAGCTTACATGTTACTGGCTCCTGAGATTTAATGGAATTAAAAAGCTTTTCCTATCAGCTACTGTACAAACGACATTGTGGAATTAAACCAAAATCTAACCAATCATGTTTTTGTTCAAATTTGCTCATTGGATTGAAGAATTAGAAAAGCCGAAAAGGAGAAGACAAATTGAAGGAGAAAGATAGAAACAAAAAAAATACCAATTGGAGAAAATGGAACAATCTTGATAGAATAGGAGAGAGAATGACAGTGAAATGGAAAGAATAGAAACTATGGGAACTTGAACTTTGATGCTATAAATAACTAAATTAAAGTTTGGAATTTGGCTAACCATCCTGGGTTGGTCTAAGACATAATAGTCTTGATAAAGAGCTAAGAGGTCATGGTTTTAATTTATGGTGGCCACTTACCTAAAATCTAATATCTTACAAGTTTCCTTGACACCCGAATGACTTGGTTTTAGGCCGAATATAAACTTTTTAATATAAAAATTAGTTTTTATAAAAAAAAAAAAAAAAAAAAAAAAAAGGCTATGAAATCAAATCTTTCCTTAGAAAAATAAAATTCGTGAAAGAAATGATGAAAAAAACCATAATTTCTTTAAAAAAAAAAAAAAACAAATGAATATTAAAAGCTCTTCTGGTCTCAATCTTAGTTTTTGACTTTTCATAAAGGCAGAATCCTATTCCCAAATGCCAGCCTTTGTAGGTCACACAAGTTTTAAAATATAAAAGCAATTTTCTACTCTGATGTCAATTTAAGAATGAACATAAATGCAAAAGTAGAAAAGACTGTAGCCTAAAATAAAGAGTGCTTGAGGGTTGAGAAAGCCATGGACAAAAAGGGAACGAACAGAAGAAAGTATTTCTTTTGCCTACAAACATAAAGGTTTTCATATTCATCGGAATCTTAGAATAAGCAGGGTTGATGGGAAGAATAGAGTAGATGTGACATTTACTTCCCGATCTACCCAATCTATTTTCTACTCTAAAATACATCGGGATAACATGATATAGTTTCTAACTCATTACAAGGCATGAAGGCCCGTGAGAACCAATTGAATGAAATACACCGGTATTTTATCTGTGATGCGAGATATCCCCAGCCCCATGTCATGCAGTAGTAAAGCAAGTAAAGCAAATTCAACGTGGGGGGAGAGAGTGTGTGTGAGAGTTAGAGAGACCTGTACTTGCGATTATCCACAGTCAGTTTCATTTTATGAAGTTGCACTGGCGAAGGTAAGGATGGTCGTAGTCAATATACTTTGTCCAGTAGGGGCGATACTTCGTCATCGCCATCTCCAACCAAGGTTTCATGTTGCCATTATAGTGAATAACAGCTGCATTTTCTATCTCCAATGGGTTGATACTTGGATTGTACCCCAATCCAAGCACATGCCAAGACTTATTGAGGGAATACGTCAACCCATAAAATGTCATCAAACCTGGAGGTAATGTTCCAAGCTTCCAAAGTAGCCTATCTTCATTCTGAAATCAACATTGCAAAATTCAAGTAATTGATGTGTATAAAATAAAAGAGCAACATCTCAAGATGTACTCATCTTTATGCATCTCACTCTCACCACATACACACATAATATGAAGTAGAATGAATTTGTCACGTGGTAAATTATGATTAGACAATTTGGTAGGATGTACAAAGATAAATGCAGCCCAAGATGCACCAAGTATTTTATGTAGTTAAATATATCCTCCGAAAAACATAGTTAATCCGGCCAAGCATTTGAAAAAAAAAATAACACGAAGGGATATGGGTGCAAGACTCACCAAGTTCTGCCATGTATGATATACGCCAGTGAGATTTCTCTTTTTCCACTCCTTGAGATCAAATATATTCATTCCATATGCCCAACCGCACGCATTTGGATTGAATTCCCTAGCGATATAGGAGTTTGAGAAGTTAAGGTACTTGTCAAAACGATGAAAATTCTCAACACAAGTTTCCACGGCACCGTTGACTTTTCCTTCAAGATCTACAAGCCACAATCCAGTCAAATCTTTCTGGACAACAACGTCATCATCCAGAAATAGAATTTTGTCTAGCTTGGGATAAATTTGCGGTAGATAGAACCTCAGATGATTTAGCATTGAGAGATATTTTGGGTTCCTGTACTTCAAAGTAGAAGCACTAGATGGAGTGGTAGAATGTCCTGCCTTGAAATAATATTCTCTCATTGCTGTAGAATTAAGCTGGCGGAGTACTGGGCAATAGGACGAGTTCAACCACTTGAGTTCATCTAAATTTTCAACGTGAATCGTTGCTTCTTCAGGAGGGTTTAAGAGAAACCACATTTTCAGTGCTCCAAAATTGAGATTATCAGTTACGAGGTGGAATACATGTTTCGAAGAATCCTGTGGTGCAAACAAGGAAATATCCCGAGTTAAAATAAAACAGAAACAGACAAATAAACTTTACCATAACCTGCCATACAACTGATACATGTTCAAGAGAAAGTCAATTTTCATGAATAAAGCTCTAAATTGATAAGATGAATTCACCTTAGCATTCATCACGGTTGAGTTCACAACTACTGCAGCAGCCAACACGTTGTCTGTGAAGAGGGCATAATGGTGAAATTTTGGATTCTGCAAATTTTCACTTCTGGTGAAATTTCTCTTCTCCGGAGGAAGAAGGTAGTAATCGATGGTAAGGCGCAAAGACAGGCAGCGAATGCCACCTGGAATGCCCTTAACTCCCAATTGAGTGAGAAATGTATTTTGCCTTTTCAACCTTCTAACCTTTTCTTCTTCAGTTAGAAGCATTGCTCTCAGCTTCCTGATCACCAACTTGCAATCAAACAGTTGATCTCTCGCCTTTGAAAGTACATCAGCCATAGCTTTTATTTTTTGGGGCGCACTATAAAACAATGTATGGCATAACATAAGACAAGTCCTTACGATTATTATGAAAAAGAAATTACAAGCATGAAATGATGCAAATAATAAAATGCAATCCAAAGTTATTCAAGTTTTCCATTATATTAATGCATTATATCACGATGGGCACTGAACGATACCTGTATTGCAACTCAGCATCAATATTTGCCTCTCCTAGGATACGGCGACTCCTTTTAATACACATTTGGAGCTCTTCACTCAAATCAAGTTTCTTTTTCTTTTTCGAAATACTCAAATATATTCTTGCCATAATAATCTGGTCTCGCATTAGACGTATAGTTGAATCTTGGTTCTTGTTGTCGTTTTCTTTCTTCCATGTACTGTATTTTCCAAGAATCGAGGAGTCAACTACTTCAAAGGCTTGCGTATTTGTATTCTCAAGTTTTACAGCGGTATCTTCACCCTGCGGATCCAACTCCATCTCCAGCAACTGATTTTGCTGTTGCTCTTCTCTTGCTATCTACAAAATAGGAACCATAGGGGCAAGGGAACAATAAGGTCGAGAATGTGCAAAGTGAAATATTCTTCCCTTCCACCTCCATCTAAGCAAGAGACGTATCAGCCCAATTTAATGTTCAACATCGGAAGCTATGTAATGAAAAATATATTCAATCATTATTACCCTTCTGGTTGCTTTAGGGAGCGCGAGCAAATTGATGAATTCCATGTGAGAACATGTAAAAGACAACAGCGTCAATGAAAGAATGAGAACAACAAAAGCTACAATTCACCATAAACATAGATGTTTAGTATTACCACCCAAAGAATTGTCCTCTTCAACCGGGAAGGTTCCACTCCTCGGAACTACAGTTGTTTGGCTTGGCTACAAGCAGAATCACGAGTCAATAACAACAAAGTCCATCACGTCAGAAAGAGTTTGAGGTCGTCAAGCGTACCATGGAAATTGCATCATCTGAAGCGTCCACCCCAACCAAACTCCATGACAAGGTCAAATTACTATTCCCCGAAGAAGTAATATTTATAGTTGTTGTGTTGTTTGTGCTGGCTGCAATATCATCAATGACCTGCAGTGGAATCGTAATAAATATTTCACACAGAAAACAGCTACTAAGTTCCAAAATTCTCAGGGCTCAAAGATTAATAATTAAAGATATGATGAGGTCTAGTAAGGAAACCCACACACAATTGCACGTTACCAGGAATCTCGACAGGTTTTGGCAAATATTGTTTTCAATCCACAGTAAACACGAACCAATTCAGGATAGAGAACGTTTTAATAACTTACCTCTTTGCTTGGACTACTTGAAATAACCCCTTCACCTATAGAGATTGTAACAACAAATTAAACAAATAGTAAATGAACAAACGAAATCACGTCATCACAAATAGTATAGACATGCATGCGTCTGTTAATTTGTTCTTAATAAAAAGGACGATCACAAAGAACTTCCGAATAATTTTACTACAAACATCATTCGGATGCAGGAAATACTTCTTGGAAAGCAGTCCGTACAAAATAGTAATCAATAAAAAATTCAGAGTTACCTAGTATCCTTCCTAACTTGTACGCCATGCAATTTTCAAAATTAGGCTATGATCTTTTTCAAGGATAGAACAAAGAACAGAAGCAACACAAACACATGAATACCAATAAGAATAGCACACAAAAATACACATTGTATGGATGTTGTGATAAAAAGGGGACAGGCTCCTCGTTTGGGCTTCAAGACCTGTGCATCAAGGAAAACATCAGGCTAGATTTGCTAATTTTCCTCTTCCAATCAAGTAAACTATCTACACCCTCCGCGGTCTCACTCCTCGGTCTCTCCATGGTTTGGCGTGAAGCACAGGCTGGATCACCTATCTTGTGGGAGCAGATGCCTGTTGATTACTCTAGTTTGATACTACTTCATTTGCAAGAAGAATTGAGGATCGTATATTCATGATGCTCTCCACTTATTCCTTATCTCCAAGTAAACTATGACTTAGTCAATCACCTTTACGCAGAAATTCATCAGCCAAACTTTACGCAGAAATTTTGTAGCAAACGAGTAAATAATGTTCTAGTAGTTGCTAAAGGCCAAAAGCCAGAAACTCAGAGTAATAGTACGTTATTAGCAAAAATTCCTTGCACAAAGAAGTTCGGTGACTATAATTAGATCGCTCTAGGAAATTCAATTATTTGTTCTTTAATCTTCGTTCTTCGTACTTTTTCGGCTCTCACATATACTGGAGCCACTCGATGTTGTGCAGAGACAAAATAAAGTGAGAAAATCAATTCGAAGAAATGATCAGTGCTATTCAATATCAATTTTAACAGATTCTGAATCAATTTCTACAATGCGATTACGGATTCCAACGTAGGATACGATGTTAGACTTAAAATGTGGCGTTATACACTTCTACCTACGCTAAAATTTTTGTTTCGTAGTACCTACTACTTCTGTCATTTATTTGGCTTTCAAAGAAACAATTAAAATAAGAAGCTCTCGTGAAGGGGAAAAAAAAAATCAGTTCTAACTCAGAGTCTGAAGCGCCCGTAGTTCTTCCGACTCCGAAGAGAAAACATTACAAAGTACATTAACTATCTTTCAACTAATACGGAGGAAAATAAAGAGAAAATTGACTAAAGTGTTCTAATAAGTAATGATCACGAGTACAATCTCCACTATATTGTTCATTTTCTTAAATCACACATGGAGATAAAAAAGTTGGTAAAGAAACGCACCAGTAGTGTGGAAGCCGCCGAGGACGACAAAACGCAAGAGCGCGAAGACGGCGAGAAGGACGATAACAGCCAAAACGAACATATATCCCCCACTACCACGATTACCTCCTTCATCCTCGTGCTTGGCCGAACCAGACACCAGTCCTTTCTTCAGCGCCATTGTAGATGAACACGAGAACGGAGAGAAATGGAGATTGGCAGAAGAATTTCGTAAAGCGCGGTCAACTTAAAGAGAGAGAATGTTACAGAAGAACACAACCTTTCAGTTAAGTCATCGTTGCCATCAATTCTGTGAAGTGGACGGAAACTGAACGCCAGTACGTTTTCCACTCCCGCTTTTCTCTCTCTCTCTATATATTTTTTTTCTCTTTTGCCTTTAGCTTCCCGCCCTTTCTCAAAACAATCATTCTAAAGCTAAATTATATATAAATATATATATATATGCTATTTTCAAATGAATGAAGAAAAATTATATATTTACTAATATAGCAAAATTTTACTGTTTATTTGTAATAGACTAGTCTTGGGTACAAATACAAAGATACTAGTCAATTGTGATCTATTGTAAATAAAGTGTGATACTTTGCTATTATTTATAAATATTTTCGACAGTTTTATTATTTAAAATAATTTCTCACATATAATTATGACAAAACTACAATTAATATATTTAAATATAACAAAATACCATTGTCTATCAATGATAGATAATATCAGTGGCAAAACGAATAAACAGTGATACATAATGACATTTTACTATATTTATAAATAAGTTGTTTCATTCTATTATATTTGAAAACTGCCCCAAAAAAAATAATTGAGTATATTGAAACCAAATCTAAGTTATTACGTGACAAATTTTTTGATAATATATTTTCTTTTCTTTTATGATCGAAGGGGACACATAACAAACAAGTATTATTTATTATGATGTTCATAACTCTGAATTGTTTAAAAAAAACTAAAAAGAAAAAGCAAAGAGACTTTGAACTATTTTCGATTAGTCTCAAATGCGTGCTATGACTACTGAATGTATATTAACTAATTTGGCACGATGTACTGGATAGAGGTTATAAAGATGTGGGTAGGAAGATAAAATAAGAGCAATATTGAGTGAGATGTATACAGGTGGTTGCAGCTTAGAATTTCATCGAAGTCCTTTTTATAAAATAAAATTACACATGTAACATATTTTGTTTCAGATGAGATATCAATTAATTTTTGGGAAGTTGTAAATATAATAATCCGGTTCAAAGTTTTTACAAATATGACACAATGCACCAAAAATTACAAATATAGCAAAATCTAAATTTTGCTTTCAAAGTCTATCATTAATAGATCTTGCTATATTTACAATTTTAAAAAATGTTGTTATACACTTAATCAATATCCTTAAAAGTGTTATCTAATGCAATTACCCTTAACTTTTTGTAGCAAAATCAAGCAAAGTTTAATTGCCATTCGAGTGTTAATAATTACAAAATCTATGGTTCAAATCCTCTCATCCCCAGTTGTACTAAAAAAATAATTATAGAGTGTGTCATTACTCATTAGCAAACGATGCACTTTCTTCCATCACTTGCTTCACACATTGTGTGTTGTGTGTAATTAACTAATACTAATCTAATACTAGTCCAAAACATACGTACGGGTTTACTTTATTTCATTTGCTTAAGTGAGTTTTATCCGTTTAGTTTGAATTAATAAATAGGAAACCATACCCCCAAAAATTAAACTGCAAGCTCATTGGTAAACCATCCAAATTCTAGCAACAAACCTTCAAATCCCAACTTTAAAACGTTAAAATAAATTGTTTAATCCCTTATCTCGTAAGTTAGGTGACTATTTAGTTCTCTCTTAAACTTAATTCTGTCTCTAATAAAAAAAAATTATATAAAGAAATTGAAATTAAAATTAATCTATTAAATCAAAAATTGAATTTACCCTTTACTTTCTTTCAATTTCTTGTCTAACAAAACTATGAACTTTAGATATCAAATAAAGTTTAAAAATTAAATGTATAGTTTTACACAATATAAAATATAGTATTAACTATCTAAAAATTTCTTGAAATATCTCTCATTGCCTTAAGTATCTATATCATTGACTATTTAGTTATCGAATTTCATGCTTATTTAGATTGACTTTACGATTGAAAAAATATATATTTTTAAGCACTTGAAAGCCATTCAAATAGGTCTTTAATATGACAATATTGCCGCGATTATTAGCAGGCGCCTATGTAAACTAATTAAAACAAATAGCATCAAATTAAAGTTGAGAATTAAACAAATTAACATTTTGAGAATTACAAAAATTGAATTAGATTTGTTTAAATATATATATAGTTTCAAACATGTGGGTGAAAGTTTAAATCTCCTTTTAACTTATATAACAGAAAGAATTAGCCAGTTAAAACTAAAACATATTACCTACAAAAGTGTGTGAACCAAAATATTTGTTTTTGTTAAACAGTATGCTAGAGCGTATATTTATAACGGTAAAAGCAAAAGTAAAAGTAGCGCATACAACTAACAGACTTGAATTTTAAAAACTGAAAAACTTATATTAAGATAATTACAGGCCTAAAATAGTTCCATCATTATCGTCCTAACAAAAACTCTGTCTAAGGCCTGCTCCATGCAATGCAATACTTTTACAACAAGGCAACTCAAATGAACATAACGATGACTATCATGAACCCCTATTATGACCAAGGGGAACAAGACATACAAGTAAAGGATTTTCAACCAAATTCTTAAATGGAATATACATTAGAAGATTGAAGCTAATATCCTCATTCCTTTGGTTCTTCACTAGAAAAAGAAATCCCGATACCTTTTCCGGTTGATATAGGCGTTACTAGGATATAAAGGCACCACAGACCTTATATAATTGCCACATCCAAGTAATCTCCAATCTGCGTGGAAAAAATTGCAGCAAGAATGAGAAGGAATACAGGATTGATATGGCAAAGACGAAAGCGACGTTTGTTTTACCTGAAAACCGAGTTCTGCCAAAGCCAAGCTATCGTCTAATCGTCCATTCCCAAACGAGAATGTCTTCCCTACCTTCACATAAAGAAACAGATTTTTATGACTCAAGAATATAGATAATCATAAATTTCCATCTTCAAACCAAACGAGAATAACTTAGGTATCTTATCAAGATTGTGAGGTTTCTTCATCTTTCCGACGTGGGATGAGATCCTCACATGCCCCCCCCCCCCCCCCCCCCCCCCCCCCCCCCCCCCCCCCC
>QLSR01000632.1:76035-88329 GCA_031780015.1 Citrullus colocynthis | reverse complement strand
CCCCCCCCCCCCCCCCCCCCCCCGCCCCCCAGTGTTTTGGACCAAATACTCATTCAAGCTTCATGAGCTATGATACCATACGGTTCAATCTCAAAATTAATTGATAATCAGAAGAGTAACTCATGTATCTTTTAAAGACTGTGAGGTATCTTCATCTTTTCGATGTGGAATCCTCAACAAAACAATTGGAGAGATAGAGATCAAACCACCAATCTTCAAACTGGTAGCTAATAATATCTACTAAAAGCTAGGACTCAAAATTTGCTTTCTTCATACATTTGTAAAGGTAAATTACAAAAGGTCAAGTAAGTGAGGGCAATTTATCACGAATTCATTTATATCTCAAACTTAAGCCCTTATGCGGCTAAGGAAACAGCAAGCAACAGCAGGGCATGAAGACAGAATGGTTCAGTACAAAAGTTTTCAGTTCAGCCTAATTTAGTAAGTCACCCTGCACCAAGTTGTCGTCTCCTCTCAGCACTAAATGAATTTAATTTGGCAGCTTCTCCATCGCAGTCATGCAAGAGTATGCAAATTAAGCACAAGTTCAGCATGTTTAATGTCTTCGTATATCCAAGAAGTAGAACGACCCATCTTTTAACAAAATGGTGGCCTTCAAACTTTCTTAAGACTATGAAAAGTCCAGTCTGAAAACATTGTCCCAATTGAACAAGTCATAGACGAACAGGATGGACATTGAGAAACATTTTTTTTTTCAGCACTTGGTCGAGTGAGTAAAATCCAACCCTACAATCTTAATTTCATTGAATTGATACCAAAACTGAAATAAATAATTACTTCAATACTTCCCCATAGTTCAGGTGTCATTTTTTTCTTTGACGTTTATGGCATTCTTGTAGTTGGATACATTATAATCATGAGTACTAATTTATGTAGTTAAGCATTTGTTTGGCTAGGTTTGTGCACTTTGTCGTTCGGTTTTTTAGCTAGAACTTGTAAGAGTGTTTATGCTTTTCTGGTCGAATCCAATTAATAATATGGCTACATTTTGAGTATTTGTGGTATGAATTTTTGGGCAATATCTAGCCTAGTTTTGATAAAGTTTCAAACCTCATACTCCTTCGTCATTGACAATAGTTCATGCCAAATTGAGGTAAGCTCTCTTTGGCTCGCCTGTATTTGATAAGTGAACAAATAATAATTTTACCTCATTCAACTCGGGTGTTCATTTTGACACACTTAACTAAGTAAAAAGCGACTCCTGAATGCATAAATATATGTGTGCATGCATGACGTACGTGGGAGAGGAGAGAAATAGATACCTCTCTCAATACAAAGCGGCCATGTCTATCCGGATACACCAAAGCGAAGGAAAGTTTAGCATTTCTCCTCCTGGCTTCCGGAGCTACCTCTTTGACCTGTAAACTCCCCCACCCAAAGGGTAAAGAAAATGTACAGACACATAAGTTCAAGGGGCAATGGAAGGGAAAATAGTTTCTATGAAGGCATCATGTATATAAATTCAAAAAGATACAGATCATTGGTATTTAAGTCATGCAAAGCGTGGAGGGACAAGAGATTGAAAAGGAACGAGAAATACAACCAGATCAGTTAGCTCGCGAAGAGTAGCATCTTTCCAGGTATAAATTTGAACCTCATCCCTCGGCTCCTTGCCTCTCACAGCAAAGTCTTCATTGAAATGATGACTCCCAATCTGTCAAAAATTAACAAAAACAGCCAAAGGAATCTTCCATAATCCAAATGTGGCATTACTTAGAACCAGACGCCTCATAACCTAAATGTAGCAACGAAACCCTGGATATTTGCATAAATTATCCTCTCATCAGATTCCTAAATCCTATTGTCCACAGTGACATAAACTTGAAAATTCCACACAAATTTTACACCCAACGCAGTTCATTTCATCCCTATTGATACGTCAGCTGGATTAAACTACAGTTCCTGAAGCGATGAAACACACTTGTTCTTTGAGTACTTTGCATAGACACGACACAAAATTCATAAAAACAAATCCAGCATCAAAATACAACGTACCTTCGTGAAAACACGAAGCAGCAAAGGACAAGTCTGCAGGGAGAGAAACAAAATTACTCAGCATAGAAAATGAAAGTTGCCATCTATGCTTACACAGCCAGCTCCGAACACTAATAGGTAGCGAAAAGGCAATAATCAAAGTTTCAAATAATGATATTTCTATGACGTTCTATTCTAGAACAAAGAAACAAGAAAACGGTTGACGATGAAGATGAATTCAATAACAAGGTAATGAAACACCAAAATTGAAAATCAGAGACAACGACGGAAGGGACAGAAACCCTAAAATTAGAGAAGAGAAAGAGAGAAACCTTTTCGCGATCAACGGGCTCCAAACGAGGACGGGGAGGAGCGTGAGGGGCTCTTGGAAGAGCGCCATAATTCCTCCTTGGTGCTTCTGTTTCTCCCGCCATTTCTATCTCTCAGTATTCTTCAAGTTTCAACTTCTACTGTTCATTCTGGAAGCTTCGGCAGTTTATAGGCGAGGAGGCCGTATGTTTGGGCCTTGAGAGACGGGCCTCGGTCTTTAAGAACCGCCTCAAATTTAAGGAGAATACCTTTTTTAATTTATCAAAATTTAAAATAAATTTAAAAATTAAAACTCTTCTATTGTAGACTCACCTCCACTAGTTAAAGATATATATTTTTGGCTAAGATAACAGTAACTTCATTTCTCTCATCTTACTTGTTGATAAACTTAATAAAAAATAATAATAATCTTCAATTTATATATAGTTTAGTGGATAAAATATATATTTATCTTCGACTTTCATTCTTTTACAAGTTGTATCTCTGTCTTCCAAAAAGACAAGATAGTGAGGGAAATAAAAAAGAAGAAAAGAAAAATGATTCATAACACATAAAGTTTGATGCATAACAAACCAAGATAAATTTATTTTAACAGCAAAATGAAAATACAACACTGTAAACTGTAATAGTTGAGAACAGTTGACTTTATAATATCTTTGTTCGCGCGAGATTTCACAAAGGAAATTTGATACTTGTGATGAACTTAAATTTGTATTGATTTATATTCAAGCTAGTGTAGTATAATTTATAATATCTATGATTATTTCTCTTCAAAGTAAATTTGTCTTGAGCTTTGCAACTTGTTCTCAATGTCGATTTGTCTCAATGGCTCTATAGCTTGTTTTTTAGTGTGATTTTTTTTTAATTGTTTCGCAGCTTATTCTCGGCTTTGATTTGTTTTGAAGGTATTGCAATTTGCTGTCAATGTTGATTCATCTAGAGGGCTTTACAACTTGTTTACAATGCTAGGTTCTAATTAGTTTGATCTTTGAAGTATTATTGGTTTATAAATTCTCGGAATTTTCTTTAGAGTTTTTAACTTTTACTCTTAATCATCTCTAGAATTTTTAACTTTAGGAGAAAGATTATTAAACTTCCATATATCTTATGAGTTTCAATCTTTAAATTTTTATGAGAGTAGAAGTTGATCTTCGGAACTTCAGTCTTTAGATCTTCAAGAAAATAAAAAGCTAATCTTAATTTTAGTCTTCAAAATCTTTCAATCTTTAAAAAAATCGTAATCTCCAGAGTTTTTAATTCTTCAATCTTATTCTCCTGTTCTAATCCCTCCAAAATGAAACGAAAAACTCCTTATTTATAGAGCTTTAAAGAGACCACACGTGGGTTTGGACTTGGTCCCCTTATGACCCCATCATTTGGATGTGAGCTTGAACTAAAATTGGGTTTGGAACCAATCCATAATGGCCCAACTTTTCACTATGAACATTTGAGTGGTTGGATTGAGTTCATGGCCAGATTAACTAAATTTATTAGGGCCCAACCTAATTTACAATTATATGCTAAATTGGACTATTAACCAAATAATTAAGGGACAGTTGCAAATATAGCAATCAGGTTCAAAGTATTTACAGATATAACACAATGCAAAAAAAAAATTGTAAATATAGCAAAATTTAGATTTTGCTTTCAAAATCTATTAGTAGCGGGGTCTATCGGTGATAGAGCCTAGCATTAATAAATTTTGTTATATTTGTAATTTTTTTAAAATGTTGCTATACACTTAATTATTATTCCTAAAAGTGTTATCTAATACAATTACCTAATAATTAGTGGTGCTTTATGCTTAATCATTGTTAAATTTGATCAAACTTATATTTGTGATCAAATGACCAAAAAGACAGACACATGGCATGTTATGAGTTTTTAAATTAGAATTGCACGTCATTTATTTGTCTCCAAATTTCACTTTAATTGTGCACATTAATTCTTAAATTTTTCTAAATTTAATAAAGTTGATGTCATGACGCTGACATTGCAATTTTGAATCAAAATTTCTCATTCAACCGTCTTTTTAAATTACAACAAGTTTGTTAAACTTTTTATCTTAAAAATAGTCTGTTATAATAATTTTTTAAAAGTAGTGGATTGGTTTCATATAAACAAATAGTGTCAAAAGTCATTTTATATAAATGCAACCCATAGAGATGATTCCCTAAGGTCTAAACATAAAATATGTTACGTAGACATTTAGACAAAGAACCAAACTCAAAGTAAAAAGGATTTTGGTTGGAATATTAATATAATATTAAATTTATCATAATCTATCAACTATCTTCTCAATTTTAGAATGACAGAAATTAAGTAAGAAATAAATCTCAATATTTTTAGTTTAAAATTAAAATGATTCTCCTCGTAATAGTTGATTATGTGTTGTTAAATATATAGTTTTTTTTTTTTTAAAGTACAATTAAAATTGGGTGATTTGAACCCTAGACCCGTAGTCATCAATACACTTGTATGTATATATATGTGAGTTAAGTTATGCTCGCTTTGACAATATAGAGACCCTTGAGATGATGGGTTTAAGTCCTTGTCAACATAACCAATATTTCAATCATAAGAAGCGAGTTTGTTTTTTAATTAATCTAACTTAGATACCAATGTATATAAGTTATCTTCATTCATTCATCTTTCTTTATTTGTATGAATATTTTTGTTTAGAAACTCTTTATAAGTCTAATAAAGTATTGTATGATCCATGCTAGTTAGTAAATGCGAAAAAAAAGTTGTTCCCTCTCACAATATCCAATATATGAAGTTTTATCGTATTAAAATTTGAAGCTTTTTAGTTGATGTGTTTGTCATCACATGTGACAGAGGCAGCCAACTTTAGTCACATTATATTATATAGTTGTATCAATAATCTAAACTACTCTTGAGGTATAATACATTAATATTTTAATATAATAGGAAAAGGCAATGAAAGAAAGGCAAGAGGCAAAGGTGTCTGTTGAACTGATCAAAGGGTACAAAGAAAATAAATAAATAAATTGTATATGCTTTACATGATAGTTAAATTTTTAATTTTTATAAGCACCACAATGGGATAATATTTTCTTTCTATATAAAAAAAAAAAAGTGTGGCTCTTTCTCATAATATGTTTAAAAATATAACATGTTATATTTTGGATGAAAACATTTATTCCACTTGTGATCTTATTCTACTAAAAAGACATATAGTTTAGGTGTGTATTGTTTCTGCCATGAGTGAAGTCGACAAATTTATTTGGTAAAGAGTTAATAAACCATAAAATTGATCATTTTTAGATGTGGACCTACAAACTTCTTAACCAAAGAGTGTAGTTACTTCCTCCAACTCCAACTTTTAATTAGACCAAACGTCCCATAAACGATTAATTTGATAAGTTATACATGTAAAAAGTGGAGAAGTTGATCTAAAATCATAGGTTGAATGGACTTTCAACAGTCATATTATAAATGAAAGGGAAAAAAATAATTCATACTCTTAAATTCGGAAGCTGTATCTCAAAATAATAATCATATCAATTTAAAATTAACTCAAAATCATCTAACAAAATTATACTAATACCAAAATCCTATCAATTAGCAAGAAAAAAAAACATTATATAATTGTTATTCTCCGTACATAAATATATAGAGAAGTAGGTAATTGAGAGGATTAAAAAAAAAAAAAAATCAAATTAATGAAGATTTTCTATTACGTATTTGATTACAACATAATATCGATCTAATATACATTAATTCCATTTATATACAAATGAAAATATTATTTGTACTAATGGTGTCAAAATGAAAGTTTCTAATAGAAAGTCTACATTGATACTTCACTTCTAAAAATTTAAGATTTAATAGGTGTGATTAGTAATTTAAATTTTTAAGTGATAATCTCTAAAGTTTAGGACATAATAAATGAAATGAAAAATTACCTCGTAGTATCAAAATTTAAAAAACAAGTTCTCCCAGTCCTCGAGTTTTTTAAATGTATGTTTTGTTATTTTAAATCATTTTATGACATTTTAAGTTAAAATAATATTAGAAATTTTTTTCATTATTTTCCTAATTTAACAGGTCATTTAATTACTATAAACAAGGAATCAAAAAGATTACTTCAAAGATCTTTTAACTTATTTTTAAAAATTTAGCAAGCTTTTGAGACACTGAGTTGGTTACTATAGTTCGTGATTATTATAATTAGTGAGTTATAATAGTTAGTGTTTGGGGTGCAAAGTACTTTAGTCTAGATTATAATTATTTGTGTTTGGATAGGGAATAATAAACACTATAGCAAAGACGAAAAGAGAGGATGAGCGAAGAATAAGAAATACGGTAGCAAATAGCAATTTTGGAATAGTACAACAATACTTAATTGTTGGTTATAAATAGTTGCACACACTATTCTTATATTTAGTGCTCCAAACAAGAAGCGAACTATAATAATCCACTCCACCGACCTGTAGTTGGTGCCCTAAATAACCCTACAGAGATTAAAAGACTACATTTTGAAAACTTAAAGACGAAGAACATATATCCTACACAATATAAAGATTAAAAAGATAATTCTCTCGAAATGAAATGGAGATGTGAGAATGAATAAAAGAGAAAATATATAAGATTAATGTACACTAAAACATAATTTCATTGGGGCCAATAATTCCCTCTCTTCCTCCACACACATTGTGGCTCTCTTTTTCTTATTGACGTCATTATTCAAGCTGCCAAATTAAAAAGAAAAACCAGTTGGAAACTATTATTATTAACTTATGATACAATTTGAAGGAAAAAAAAAAAAAAAAAAAAGGAAAGTGGTCAAGTCCTTGACTAGTAGGAAATGAAGTCTCACTTGGGCCTGGACTTGGGAGGGCCAATGAACAACTCCGTTTCAACGTCTGAAACGGAACTACTTCCTGGACAAGCTGAAACTTCTGCTAACTGCTGAGTTGCTGATTGTTGAGGCTTACGTTCAACAAAGTACTGCATCAGGATTGCATTTTAGTATTTAATACATTCTTCCATTTTTAATTTTGTATTTAATAAATTTACAAACTTTAAAAATATAAAAATTTCTACATAAATAATTGAGTTTTACATCTACTACATATACGTGGATTTAAAAAAATATTGAATAGGTAAATTTTCTATTAGATATAAAATTAAAAAATTTTCAAAAATTAATGGAAGTCTTTTTAATTCATATAAGTAAGATTCAAATCTTTAACCTCTTAACGAAGAGTTAATATTCCATGTCAGTGATGGCTATTTGTAACTATTTTTAAGTATATTTATTTTTTTTTAAAAAAAAACTAATGGTAAAGGTATTCTTAAACTCTTTTTTGAAAGTTTAGTATTTTTTACACAAAATACAAAGTTCAAGAGTATTTTTTAGCGAAATTTTTAAACATTAATTGTTCTATTGGGCAAATGATTGAGTTTGATGCCTAATAGAACTTTAAATCTTTCAACTTTACATCTAGTACGTATGCAAACTTTAAAAAGAATGTTTAATAGGAAAATAACCTTTTAAATACGAGTGCGTACAAAATTCCATTGTTGTCCTTATCTTATGCATAAATGAAAGTTTATGGACCTATTAAGCCATTTTGTTTTTAATTCAACAATATACAGGATGGAGGGTTGGAACCTCTCTAACTCTCTTGACCAGGAATTAACACACTTCTTGAGTTATGTTCGTGTTAGCTTCACTTTTCTAAAGGTTGCGAACTTGTTAGTGAATAAAATATTTGAGATTTTAGAGATAAAGAAATTCAAAGATCAAATAGGATACAATGCAAACTTTAAAAGATTAAAAGGTAAAAAACCCCTATTAATTATAACAATCTTTTTTAAGTTCATCACACCAAGAACTATGTTATTTGGATTTCTTTTCGGGTTTTTGAAAATTAATGTTGTAGCAAATGTGACGATAGATGATTAACAACTCACCTTTTTAGCTAGCTTTGCATTCTCAGCTTCCAAGTTCTTCTCCTGTTATTTTATTCAAAAAAAAAAAAAAAAAAACAAATTAAAAAAAAATTATGCATATAAAATACCCACAATTCCCATTAATTGGAAGCATAAAGTTTGAAGCTTTCATTTTATTTGTTCTAACCTTTTCTCTTAGTTGTTCAATCTGTTCCTTGTAAACTTCGTGCTGAAAATCAGAAAAATGAAAATACGTTAATTCAAGTCAACTTCTCTCTGAATTTTACGAAATTAACCCTATAAACCAAACATCCCATAAATAACAAAACAAACTCCTAAGATATTTAATACAATATTATCGTCATTTCCATTATGAATAAGATATTATTAAAAAAAAATCTCAAAAAATGAAACTTGAATTTAAACAAAACATAGGCTAATATAGTTTGTTAAGTTTATGGAATTAACACACTCGTAACGTTCATAAAGTTGACCCCATAAGCCAAACGTTTAACGATTAAAATAAACATATTAAATACTTCATAAAACATTCTATTATTTTTCACTATGAATGAGATATATGTAAAAGCATGAAGACTTATCTATCAAAACTATCGAGGACTAGATTATAACAAATATTCTTGAACTTTGTCATTTGTTCTAAAAATATCTCTACACATTTCTAAAAGTGACACTATTACCCCTCAATTTATATAAATATTTTAAAATATAGATCTTATAGAATTTCAAATCAAAATTCGGACCTAAAATTGTATCACAATGACTTACGTGTATGATGATCTAAATTTTCGTTCTAAGTAACTGTCATGCCATATTAGATCTGAAACAAACTATGAATGATATCCTATATATATCTCGTAGAGTGAAAGAATTGTATAGTTGATCAGTTTTTTAACCTTTCTAGCTCTAACATGAGCTAAGCTCCTTTCTAGCTGCTGTTCTATTTGTTGAAGTTCTTCATAGGAGCTTGATCCTAGACCTTCTCCCAACAATTTCCTGGTGTATTACAAATCCAAATTTTGCTATCAGAAACGAATGGTCAAAGTGAAACGTCTAAGCGAAAATTTAGAACCTGTTTGAAATAACTATTTCAAGTGTTTAAAAACCTCAAAAACAGTGGGTGGCAGCTTAGAATTCTACCTCTTTGAAACTTCAAGTGATTCTATCTCCTTCAACAAACCTTCAGCCTCATCCTTCATTGACCCACAGTAAAAGCAATGACAAAAAAAATATACACACAAAACCCATAATTAGTTATTAAAAATAAAAGAAAAAAAAACTATAGACTGTTTATTTTGGTCCATACTTTTCAGACTGTTCTTATTTTATTTCGCGTAGTTTCAAATGTCCATATCCTATTGAATATGATAGGATACAGCTATACGTCAATTTTCTAAAAAAGAATTAGGATAAGATGTTGAGAATACGTTTTTATATATATTAAAAAAAAAAATCATGATATATTAAAATTTAACATAAAGGTATTATATGCGCAATCCACTTAAAAGCATAAAATGTCAAGTTAATTACAATTATGCAAAATATAATACAAATATTGAAATACAATACAAAAGGCAACCTAAGAAATGTTGAAACAAGTCAATGAAATACAAATAAAGGTTGGTGACGCAACATAGTCCGATTTATCAGAGAAGAAGGAGATTAGAGGGGGAAGTACAAAGATAAACGAAAAATTTCTTTGTTGAGTTATTGAAGATAATTGAGTGAGATATTTTTTGCGTGACTTTATGGGGACTTAAGCGTGAGGATGAAGATTACATGATCCTAGGGTTTGGTTTTTTATTATTTTTTTCTTTTAATTTCGGGTTGGGGTTGGGCTTTTTACATAGGTTACTTAGTTCTGGAAGGGGACAAGCATATCGAATACTTAATAAAAGAAAATAAACAGATACACCAAATCATGCATCAAATACGCCAAATCACATATCAGATACATATCTAAGAAGTAGTATCCAATTTTGATTCTCTCTCTCACATGAAGTATTTGTGCCTTATAAACTATACCTATAGTTTACATACTTTCAATAAATCTTAAATTAGTTTATGTCAATCTCCTTTGAAACGTATTCACTTATAGAGTGAAACAAAATATTGCTATTTTACAAATTTCTATAAAAAATTATTAAAAGAAAAGGAAAAAAAACTAAAATTTAAGATAAGTAAAATAATTAACATGAGATGGGTCATAAAGGTACAGAGACCAAATGGTATTTTAACATATTAAATATCCATAGACAATAGAATCATAAATATTTGTAAATTTTCCAAAAAAAAAATTATATTTATTCAAATAAATTTCATGAACATGTAGATCTTTATGGTTTTTCTTCATAATTATCTATCTACATTTACATTTTGTCCATATTTTCATCGACATTTCTATAAAATTGAGGTCTCAATATTTCATTCTAACGTCATACAAACCTGAACAGCTTGTAAATCGTGTTGATGAGCTAAAGGTTCAAGATGATGGGTTTGTGATCTTGTATGCCTTAGATATCGCCCCACCGTGGCCTGCATGCTGAAGTAACAAACTTTAAGGACAATAATTTATAATAATAATAATAATAATAACCATAATAAAAAATAAAAAATAAAAAGATTTTTAAATGATACCTTTCGGAAAATATTCAATTGGTGGAGCAAACACGATATCAGAAAATCTTATATTTTTAATTCAATTAATTTACAACTTCACTCCCTAAATTTTGAAATTTGCGTGTATTTACTAATTAAACTTATAAAATTATAAATTTAGTCTATGTTTCAGCCAATCTCGCTTTGGCTACAAATTTAGTCCTAACAAAATTTGAAAAAACTCATAAATATACTAGACACAAAATTTAAAGTGTAATGTTTCATGGGTCACAAAATTCAAATTTATATTTAATAGATCCATTCATTTAGTTGTGAAAATTTAGGAGTTTAAAAGGATACAAATTATAAGTATCACATCAAATTCTCGTACGAAATTTAAAGAGATATAAATTTGTATAAATATTAATTCATAGTTTTAATTAATACAATCCAAAATTTAGGGATATAATTAGATATTTTTCTAAAACTTTATTGAGAAAGTTGTCCATTTTATAATTTAGAAAGAAAAAAAAATGTTCTAGAAAACAACAATGAGGAACACATATATGATGAAATTAACGTACCATCCAATTCATAAACAAATTTCAACAAAATATAGATTATAATAAAGATTAATCAAAATAAGGATAAACACATGACATAAACATCCACAAATTATAAAATAAAAACAAAACTTTTAAACAAACCACATTATCTAATATTTTCAGCAATTTTCAAATTAGAGTGAGAGCTGAAAGGTGACTTGCACCAACTGACAGAATTAATGATTTGTGTTTAGTTAGATTTTAAACCTCATATATTAAACATAAGAGAACATTAATTAAATTAATACTAGAGATCATATGAATAATTAATAATAAATTGTACAAATTACTAAAGATATTGGTTCACCCAGAAAAAGAAAAACCCCACTTCCCCACTTTTTTTTTTTTCCTAGTATGATATTATCTATTTTATACATAAATCCTTATATTTTTGTTTTTTTTCAAAAATTCCATATATAATTTACGATCATTCTCTTATTTAGTCAATATAAAATTTTGATATTGCATCTTCCATGCTTAATCATTTAATTCGGGTATGATTAGGATTAATATAATTTAAGATTAGAGTTGATATTTAAAGTGGATTCCAGTTATTATGCAGAAGCTCATCATTAAGTTCTTTCTCTCTCGCACAAGAAACTGTATCAAGTGATTAAAGATTAGCAGAAATAGTGTAGAAAATAGACTTTTCTTCAGTACTTGGCATGGTACTAATTTGGCTTTCATTTTCTGAACCACTGTCCTTCATAACTCCTACCAAAACCAGGCCAAACATCATGGGAATTTTTGGATATTACTTGCTTATATTCATAATTTATATGTATTACTATTACCAAAAAAAAAAAAGAAAAAAAAAAAAAAA
>QLSR01000632.1:62507-75297 GCA_031780015.1 Citrullus colocynthis | reverse complement strand
AAAAAAAAAAAAAAAAAAAAAATCCCTCTAAGAAAGAAGAACGAGAACAAGAACAAGAACAATTTAAGTTTTAATGCAACAGAAAAAAAAAAAAAGAAAGGTTTAAATCGAAAATGAAGAAGAAAAAAGGACAAGGAAATGGAGGCAGAAATAATCTTACCAAACCAAGCTTGGTTTCTGGTAAAGCAGAGTGAGAAGAGGGGCCAAAAATGGAAAGATAAAATAACAACAACAATAATAAAGAAAGAAAAATGTCAACTAAAGGAAATCAACCCAATAAGAAGTTGTGAAAAATTAGCTGAAATGGACAGTGATTGATCTCAAAGAAAAAAAACACAGAAATAGGGAAGAAAAATGGAAATTTGGGAAATATGTTATTTTTGCTCCTTCAAGTAAAATAAACAAAACCCTAAGGAAGCATTTGGGAGAACAAAACAGGAAAAATTGGGGAAGAATCTGAAAACCCCAGAAGAAGAAAAAGGCAAATAATTTTTTTTTTTTTTTTTAAAAAAATTATTATTTAAGAAAAGAAGAAGAAGAAGAAGAAGAAGAAGAAAAATCCATAAAGATGTGTTTTGATTCCCACCACCAACAATGGGGAGGGTGGAAATTACCACAAAAACAGAGCAGACCCACGTTTTTTTCTTTACCCAATCAGATTTCAGAAACCAGAAAGAAAAATAAAGAAAGCCTTTTATTATTATTATTATTATTATTATTATTATTATTATTATTATTATTATTATTATTTAAAAATGGTAAATGGAGAATACCTCATATCTTTTCTTTATTTGGTAAAATTATAATTTGATAAACTAAGCAGAAATAATCGAAAAAGAAAAGTCAAGGCAAGTAAGAGAGAGAGAGAGAGAGAAAAAAAAAACAATAAAAAAAAATTAGATGTCATCTACAGAAGAAAGAGGGAAAAAGATAATAAAATTATTTTATAAGAAAAAAAAGATTTATTTAAATTAACTCGTCCCGATCGTCCGTACAGATCGTACGATGGAGAGCCAATCAAAATCCAGGAAGCAGAAAGAGGTTGCCGTCAATGTCAGCTTCGGAGGACATTTATTTGCTTCTTTACCGTTTGTCAAACACGCGCTATAATATAAAGAGAGAATTCTAGCGCGTGTTGTCACCTTCGTGATTGGCGAGTGGGTGGTATTTTTTTTAACGAATATTTATGTTTTGATTATGAAAAACCTCTTTCTTTTCTGGGAATGGGTACATTGCAATTGCAACAGAAATATCACTTCATTCAGAATTTGGACATATAATTCATATGACATTTGTTTTAAAGGAATATATATTTTTCCCTTTTTAAATTTGACTCTACGTAGTTGTATGAGTTCACGTACAAATTATTTTCGTCTGAATAATAAGTGATAAGAGAGGCGATTACATAATAGCAAACGCTGCAAATATTACAAATTGGGAGTCCAAATGTCCCCTAAAATTTTGTTAATTTACTAAGAATCAAAATGAAATCAATTGAAAGTGATATGTTATTTCTTTTATGAATTATCTGAAATCTAGATAAATAACTCATTGTTTTGTTTATTTATTTATTTAGTAAAATAATTGTGATGACGTGGGATTGAACCTCCAACTTTCAAGGAAGAAAATCATGTCAATGAACTATGCTCATTTTGGTAACTCATTGTTTTATGTACTTCAAAGTATACCGTGAATCATACATAATTTTTTAGAATACTAGTCTTATATAAATTTTTTATTTAAAAAAATTACTGTTTTAGTTTTCATACATTTTGAGATTTGTGTCTACTTAATCCATAAACTTCCACAGCTATGACTTTAACATACGAGCTTTCATTTTCTTTCTTTTTAATTTACGTTCTTACTACAACGACATTTAATAACAGTGAGTTTTATTTTAATAAAATATTTGATATCAATAAATAGTTACTGAGTATAACATTTATCGATAAGAGATAGTAAGAATGTAAAATAATTAATGAAATTGTGATTGATCTTATAGATAAAAAAGGGTGCAATCAAGATTGACAAAAGTTAAGAAACGAACAAAGAATAAGAGAGTAATTTCTAGTTTGTTGAATGAGATTGTAATTCCTAGTTTAAGAGTTGAACAGAAAACGTGATTCCCAAATTAGTGACAAATCTCAGCTGCATTTTAACAAACATTATTGTTAAATAAGAATGAAGAATTTTGATTATAGTTCATTGATTCTCATCCCCTCGTTGTAAACAAGGCATAGAATTTTAACTTTGTCAAAGTAAAAGTAAAAGTAAAAGTAAAAGGTTTATGCTAAATTAATATAATTTTTATAATATATGTAAATATGGGTTCTGTCAATTTCAATATTATCCTTCGCATCAAAGAAAGATAAAAGTTGTTTCTTAGAGAACAATGTTTTGGTTTTGTTCGCTGGCACAAAGAAATATTATATTCCTAGTAAATATTAATTGAATTTGTTGGAGTTTTTTTCTTTTTTTTTTCTCTCTAAATACTTGTAAATTTTGGCTATTTTAATTTGGATCTTTAGATTTGTACAAATTTATTATGAAATCAGATCACATAATTATTTATTTCGGTATGTTGGAGGTAAAAAATGTCTTTTTTTTTCAAATAATAATAATAAAGAATTTTAAACGTTTGACCTCTAGATCTAAGATGCACGTTTCAAAGATGGATTTTCAGTATTAACAAAAAAAAAAAAAACAAATAAATAAGCAAGAATTAAACGTGCAACCTAAACATGAATTAGATGGCAAAACACTAATTATTGTTTATAAAGTCAACAATTTAATCGTGTTGATATAATTAAATTTACCACAATTCATAAGATTAGTTAAATCATTATGAAACCCAAAACTTTTTTTTTAAGTACAGTTGGAGATAGAAGATTCGAACCACACACTTTTTGGTCGTTAACACATTAGTATGTGAGTCGAGTTATATTCGTTTTGACCATTAAATAAAAAAATTGAAACTTTAAATTACGAAGGTTAATTTGAATACATAATAAAATTGTGTTTTATACCATTTTTAATCATGACTAGAACTAAAAATTTAAGTTGATATTGTAATGGTAAATTTATCACCTCAATACTATAAACCACCTATACGTTAATTATACTTAATTATTATTATGTATACCATTGATAGTAATTCTTCAAAAAAAATTGTTTTTTCCTTCTTCCATACATTTATATATCACAAATATATTCATATAAATTTATATTTCTACACATTTTACTTCAAATGTTTACAAAAATAAAAGGCAAAGGGAATTTAAAAGATAAATTTTAAGCAAATCTAAACATCTCAAATGTAACATTCCTTAATGTTTTAATATATATTAGTTTGAGGAATGAAAGTAAAATAAACTAAAGAACAATAATTTAATAACAAAAAAAAAAAAAATCAGGGTACAAAAAAACAAAGTAATCGAAATTCTTTCGTTCGAAGTCGTTGCTGCAAGATTTGAGAGTCAAAGCATTATGAGACCAACGAATATAGAAAAAAGAAATATCCGAAAAACCTACACCACATACTTCAGCCTCTTGTATAAATATTTATTCCTTGCTTCCAAGTTCCGATGTAATTTTGAGAAAACAAGACATGCTAAGCTTTATGATATGGGCCATTTATGCCATTTAAAGACATACATTTATTAATTCTACGGCAACAATATATAGTTTTGAAATTTAAAGCAATAACACGTTTGTTATTTCCTCTAAGTCATTATAGTTTTCAACTCTCTTTCTCTCGCATTTAATATAATATTTAAAAAAGAATAATAAAAAAAAGATGACAGAAATATACATTTTTTTCCTTCAATTTTTGGTTTATTATTCATTGGGTCACAATATTTCAAAATATTATATTTTTAACATTTAAATTTTGAGCTTAATTTAAATTTAGTTTCAAAGTTTCAAAATGTTACAACTTTATCTTTGAGAATTGAGTTTCATTTCAATTTGGTTTCAAAGTTTCAAGATACACACATTTAACGTTGATTGTTCACTGTATTCTTAGTTTTAGTATCCAATGTCAATGTCTACTAATTAATTTAAAAATTAAAGAGTTATAATTAATTATTTTTTACTATTTTTTCCATCACTATTAAAAATAATCTTAAATTTTCACTGCATAATTATTTTATATTAACCAATAGACGTCAACATCAACATCAATACTAAAGTGAATGTTTTGTGAAAATAAATATAAATAATGTAAATTTGAAAACATAATGTCAAAATTGAAACAAAACTCAAACTTCAAATAAAGTTATAACAATTTGAAACCTAGATACTAAATTGAAATTAACTTCAAAGTGTGAAATGTAACATATTTAAACCTAGAAACTAAATTGAAACCTAATTCAAAATTGAAGAACTAAATATGTAATATTTTAAATTATATCTAGGAGGAAAAAAAAAAAAAGGTAAATTTTTCCCTAAAGAGAACGCATACAAAACAAGTTCTAGAAAAACACATAAAAATGTATATTATAAAGCAAGTTTAATTATTAAGCTTTAACTTTGCACTAAAAAGAAAAGAATATATATAGATATAGATATATATATTAACTTAAAGGACAAAAATGTCAAATAACAAGAGATCATATAATTTCCTTTTTTAGAACAACTAATGTGATTCAATAATAGTTTTAAAAAGAAAGTAAAGCACACATAATTGGGTATAAATATGAAAACGAAATAGCAACCGACAACAGCAAGAAAGAGTGAGGCCCAAGATATTACAATAGGCAAAACCGTAGAAGAACAAAGCCAAGAAATGAGGCGTGAGCGTGACATGGAAGCAAATCACATGGGGAGAACTGTTGGGATTTTTCTTTTTAATATTAAGGAAAAGTTTCTAAATTTATACATATATAAAAGAATTATAGGATTTGTCAAAAATATAATAATTATAGTAATAAAAGGTGTGGGAGTGTAGAGGAGGTACGATTGGGAAGGGTAAGGTTTTGTAGAAATCTAATTGGTTTAGAGATGCCAACGTTGTTGGAGATCGTCACTGGGGACCAACATGTCAATGCCACGTGTAACGATTTCCAAGCCCTCTTTCTCCCCCTAAATTCTCCACATTTCCTTTTTCTTTTCACTTTTTGGCTGAAGTCGACCTGCCACAGGCGCATCCGATGGATTCCGCGGATACTTTGCGCTTAAAGGCTTCTATCATTTTGGAGTCGTATTTGGATTCCCTTACTCGTGAGCGATACACCTGGTTAGACGTAACACAAAGTCTTGCTCAAAGGGTCAGCTCCGGGGATATAGTAACTCGAGATGATATCAGTATGCTGCTCGACCTGTTGCATAATCCGGGCTTTCCTTCTCTTTAGATTTTTTTTTTTTTTGGGTGAATTTATTCATACCCCGACTTTACAGTTAAATAACTATCTTACTCTTTCTAATTTTTAAATTTTGCATGATAATCCCTTTTCCTTGATTAAAGAACTCGAGCACCTTGTTTATAAGTTAAGTTCCTAAATTTTTTATAATATATTTTAATGTAATCAATTAGAAAACAATTTTGAAACAAAACTTTTAATTAATGAAATGAAAAGAAGCAATGTTGAAAAGGATATCACACTACATTGAATTGAAATAGCTAATCAAATATTCCTTGCAATAATATGCAAAATAAAGCAAACTGAACATAACTCAATTATTTAAGATCTAACTTCAATCAAATAAGTTAGAGGTTCCAATCTCTTACTTCCATTTGTACGCCTTAGTAAAAAGGAAAAAAAAATTAAATTACAAATTTCGTCCTTATAATTTGGAGAAAGTCAGTTTCCACAGTGTGATAAAATTCTAAAGACCGTTTAAAAATTTTATCAAACTATAAAAGACAAAATCCTAACTGTTTTACAAATTATTGAAACCAAATTTACAATTAAAAAGAGAGATAGAAACCGTTAGTTGGAGTACGACATTTTTCCCAATATATGTGTATATATACAACTCAGGATTAGTTTGATTCCAAGAAGGTACAATGAGTGAGAAGGGAGGAAGAACCGTACACTGAGGAGTGATGGAAGAACAGAGAAAGGACGACAGATAATTTAAAATTTAAAATTTAAGAAGAAAAAGGGAAAAGGAAAAGGAAAAGGACCTTACCCCAAACTTGACCTGTTTGGGAAAAGAGCTAGTTTAAGTCAATCACTATAAATGGATACTGTTCAATTATATAATATAACTGAACAGGACAGACAATTCCAATCATGCAAGTCAATGATATTAGCAGCTCCCTTTCTTCTTCCTTTTAATTTTACCAATAGAAGTAGAACTTCATCATGAATTTAAATCAACCTACTAAGTTTCAATTTGTGTAAACTATGTTTGATTTGTCCACATGTTAAGTGTACATCATGCTTTTGACTAAGAACAAGTGTACATCATGCTTATGACTAAGAACAAACGTACAATAGTCAAAATAGCAGATGCATCTCATACCACCTCTTTTTTTTACATCGTAAACAAGAATTAAAATAATTAATTTTTGTTTAAAAAAGAACTGCCACATAACATATTTTAATTGGGCTGCACCCAAATTTTTTTCTTTTTTCTTTTATCGAAAATAAGCGAAAGTACCTATCAACTTTTCAGCTCAGGACGAGATAAATTTAACCATTAACAACCATGAAAATTTAAGCATAACTCAACTAGTTGAATTATATATTATTGAAAGAGATATCAAGTTTGAGTCCCTAACTTGGAATCAAACTTATGATAGCTCCCTTTTAAAATGTATATGATCAGACAAATTCTTGACAGATTATGACTGAGATACAGTACCTCCAGTTTGGAATGACATGGAGAAAAATCTGAATCTCCACAAGATAATGGCCTGGAGAAGTTGAGCAAATTTTACCATCAGCAAAACAGCAAACTTGTTTAGATTATGGTAAACCACCAGGCAGTAAGTTTTGTGACACTACAAGAACTCATATCAAAACACATGTTGTTTTCAGGAGTGGATAATTTCACGGGGGCAATGTAGCAAAATATGTTGCCCCACTACCCTATTTATATTCAAGGAAAAGCCCAACCCTCTCCTATATCTGGGGTTCCTCCTAATAATCAACAAATTCAGGGAGGTGATAACAATAAAATGACCCAACAAGACAAGGGAAACTCATACATAAAAACAGACACACTGTTATTTCCAGTTACAAGCTCGGTAGCAAACACTGCGAAAAAAGTGCAATCAGCAGTGGGTTCCTTCTTAAGCAGGCAGACAAATCATTCTGGCTAATCTTTCCGTCGCCATCGGTATCAAATAGTTTCAAGAGCTCATGAGCCTGCAATCACTCGTAGATAACAAAGATGGCGTTACATTTGATACTTGACAGAAAAAGAGCACTTAGTTTTTTTTCATGGGTAATTAAGGTCGTTCATTTACTATATGAAAATGGAATGGCACAATGAAGATGAGTACCTCGTCAGCATTCAGATCGGGTATAGCTGACCTTATCAATTCTTCTAGCTGATGCCAATAAGTAACAAGAAAATGAGAAATCAGCATTCATCCAAATGTACAAAGGTATCAGAAAAACCAATAAAGGAATGACAAGTTTACCTTTTGTTCTGAAATTTTATCTTCTTCATTGCTACATTCAGTAAGGATCAGCTCACAGGATCGCTGAAAACCTTGCAGCTTCATAACATGCAAAGAACCGAACAGGTACTGGAAGAAACCAGTAACTTTAATTATGAACAATGTGAAATTCAAGAAAATTAGCAACAAGAACATGCTATGCTATCAAATGAAAATAACTTTGAAGAACACTGAAGATGGACAATGCAAAGCAAGCATTACGCTTGGAATGCGTCGTATGGTTCTTAATTTGTCAAATAATGGAATGATATCGTGGAAGTTCAATCAGCTAAGGGAGTCACATGAGCTAATTTCTTGCGATAAAAAATGCAACTCTTCTTACAGCAGCCAGCAGTTTCAATTAACTAGTAAAGATCTACTAATGTGCCACGTTACTACAATTTTTTAAACCTAGGATTTTCTTGAAGCATGTATGCTCAAAAAAAGAAAGAAATCTATTTATGCATGAGGATAAAATGGTGATTGTTCAAAACTCTGCAGTTTCTGAATCAAGCTGATGGCACGCACTGCCAAAGGTTTCAAATAGAGAATATTGCACTCTGACAGGAAGGGAGAATACAGGATAGAAACATTAAAGAAGTGCCGAAAGAAGGAAAAACCTGCTTGTACGTTATTGTTCCCATCTTCTCTATATCAATAAAAGAAAATATCTGCAGTACATAAAGGATAAAAAACATATTAAATCATACAGCTTAAGAAAAATTCTGAAAGAACAAGGAACGTAAACAAATGAAAATGGAAAAATTGGGATAGGAATAGATAGGGAGAAAATTCAAACCAGTAAGAACCAAGAACATTAAAGCATGGACATGACTACATCAACATCGATATTTATGACCATTACGCATTAGACATTATCAATTACCTTTCCACCAAGCAAAGCTTCATAATCTAAGAACATCACTGCCGTTCAATTTCTAAGAAGTTACACTTCACTCTTAATGGAGGGAGAATCTTAATTTGCCAAAGAATAGATGTCAAGAATCAAAGCACATATGCAATTTATGTTATTTTCAATATTATTTTGATAACACTTGTTTTTCAAATTTTAAACAAATCCAAGCATCAAAACACTCAAACTTTGTATTGCAGCAGGCACTTTCTCCAGTGAATTCATCTATTGCTCATACACCTGCTGTGATGAGAATACGTACCACGTCAAAAGTCCTCCCCACTAAAAGAAACTAGCAAATTTGTAGTCATGTAGTTTAAGCATAACCAACGTACAGAAACCAATTGAAAAACAACTGCTACTAAAGATATTAAAGCTAGAGTAACCTCACCTATTGAAAAACAACTGCTACTAAAGATATTAAAGCTAGAGTAACCTCACCTCTTCAGCAACCGCACAAGCCTTGAGTCTTAGAGCTCTTATAAATCCATTATATGTAGCGCGGCCACTGCGAAAGGAACAAGACAACGATATCAGAAAATTTTTGCTTGGGCATGTGGGTGTCTTGTATGCCAAAAAGCTTGGCAGGAAGTGTTTTAAAGCTATTGTCATTACTTTGTATGGGTGGACAAATTAGCTTTGATTGATTGATTTTTCTTTTTTAGGGAATTACATGGCATGTCAAATTATACAACATAATACAAATATATTGTTATTGTTATTATTATTATTTGGTGGAAAAATTAGCTTTGGTGGGTAAGTGCTTTAAAACATTAGGGAACTTTTTTAGCTTGACTCAACTTTCTATAACAATAAACAATTTTGAGTCAAGTACTTACATACTAAGTCATATCAAATGAGCAAGTATTTAATTTTATGGTCCAAGTATAAATGTATATTTCATTGAAACATAAGAGTACTTTTCACTCATTTATCAGAATTTATTTTCATGTTACATCATCATTTATTAAATTGATTTTAACATTAATTTTATTAGTGAAGAGTGTGACGTATACGGAAGATATTTCAATATCGCTAATTTCCACATCAGAAGTGAAGAGTTTCATGTTCATAAATCGGATTGTTTGTTCTAAGAAACAAATAGTATTGTGGAGGAAATGCCTGACTAGGGGAGGACAAGGTCTTAAAACTCAAGCTAGATTATTAAGAATATTATTTAAAAGCATCTGCACTCGTGAAGAATAATAAAATAATGGGATAAGAAAATTGAAAATAAATGTTAACATGCACTGTATCACACATCAATTATCAGCAGTTCCCAATTTATATCCTTAAAAACAATTTTATTCCTTTATCACGCCCAGCACTACCAACAAACTAGAAAAACCTTAAATATATTGTACATATAGAAGTTAAAAGTAGATTAGTACCTGGAGTCAGGATTCATCGATAGAAACTTGTCGAGAAAATCAACAGCTTCGAGGCTGCTGACCTGGGACAAATGGGAAATAGAAACCAAACTTTGTAATATAGATTCAGAAAAGCGTGTGAAATATAAGGGAGATATTTCAGACGGTGATGAACTAAAACAATATAAATGTATACACTGGACCAAAATTTGATTATACACCAGGCAGCAGAATGCCGGGCAGAGATGAAATTTTACTAGAAAACCATCATACCAAATTTAATGGATGAATTAAAAAATTATCCGTTGTTATGTCAACAAGAACTTACTTGTTCCATCTTGGACATTCCAATCATATAATCAGAGGGCCTCTCCTGCAAAATTGTTGTCACAACGAGGTAAGGATAAAAAAATAAGATATAAGCATTAAGTTCAAGAAAGTAAACCAAAAGCATAAAGACCATTAACCTCACCGGAAATATAGCATGGCCGCACATGTATGAACAAAATGAAAAAACAAATAATATTAAATATCACCAAGTGGAAATTGCCGGCTAGGTGGTGCATGATAGACCAGATCCATCATTCACATTTAAACTCTATATACCAAATAAAATACTCATCACTCACATTTAAACTCTATACACCAAATAAAACACTCATCGTTCACATTTAAACTCTATATACCAAATAAAACCTGCTTATAAGTTTTATAAAGAATTTTCAGAACATATAAGTTGAAGCCAGTTTAAAGAAAACGAGAGAGATAAAATGTGACAAGAATATAGATATTAAATGCAATACTAAAAAGAAGAAAAAGGTACATACTTGATTTGCCTGGGCAGCCTTGGTCAGAAGCATTAAATCTCCATAAGAATGAGGCGTTTGGACAACATTGAGTGCAGTGGCCATTGCACGGCTAGTCTGCATGAATAATTTTTCAATTCTCATCAAGAATAGATCAATATTGAATTGTCAGCAAAACAGAACAAGTAATCAAACGCAAAGGATGTTAGGTCATAAATAACACGCATTATAATTTGATTGAGAGGGGAAAAGGAGGGTTAAAATATATTTTTGGTCCTTGTACTTTAGAACTTATTCGGTTCTAGCCCCTCTACTTTAAATGTCTAAATTTAGCCCTAGTACTGCCAATAAACCTAAAAATCGCCATAATATTAATTTTTTTTGTTAACTTTTGTAAAAAAGTTTAGCCTGTAATAGTCTTCCCTCTATAAATTTTGGAAGCATATTCCCAATCTTTTCTTAAATGAAAATTATAATTAATTATTTGCCAAGTTGAATAAAAAAATTAACTTCAAAGGGACCATAAGGATTAATTTTAAGATACATTTGGAGTGTAATGACTAAACTTGGACATAATTGAAACATTTGAAAGTACATAAACGAGACCCAAATACAAAGACCGAAATAGTATTTTAACCAAAAAAAAACAAATCTTTAAGAAAACACAATATACACACTATCAAGTTCATAAGTAGTTTTCCCACCCAATTAGGCAAGAATCATTAGCTATGAATACTTTTCAATCACTGTTCAAGTAACCTCCATTGTACAAACATTAAATGGGTTTTACTCTTCTTAGGTTTGGAAATTTATTGATTATCCACCTTAATTGGAATCAATGTTTAAATCCTCGCGTAAAGAAAGTACTGTACAAGACTGGAGGGATGTAAATTCATCCAAAACAAAGTGGAACTTGGAGGTGCAGGATGAAGAAGAGTTCGGAACATTAAAAATGAAATGATAGCTTCTTTTAACAAGAATTAAGGAATTGGTAATCTCAAAGATAATGTCCATATGCAGATTGAAAGTTTTTCAAATGGACAGTTTTAGTTAAGGAAACTTACATGATGAAAGAAAAAGGAATTAAACTATTAGTAAGTATGCATAGATTAAAATATGTGAAAGTAGCACCCATACCCATACTTCTAACTTCATTAGAATTGCTAGAGGAGGAAGATCAAGAAAGAGGGTAATGAACTACTACCAGAAAGTAAGAAATTATAAAATGGGATAAGCAGAACCTTACCCTCTTAGCAAAATAAACAGTGCTTTCTTTTCCATTATATCGAGGTGAAATAACAGGAAGATACTCAACCTGGTCAGACAATAAAGTGTGGCATTAAAATTGCGTAAATCGAATGAAATCAAAAGGTTGTAAACAGGTGAAGGATACAAAAAAGAGAGGGGGAAAAAAAGAAGAAAAGAGAGCGAGAGAGAATACCTCCATGTAATTGTGAAATTGCAAAAACATCCTAATCATGAGCATTGGCAAAGAAACAAGCCCCCTATACAAAATAGCATTTTTACAAACATCATAGTAAGACATAGAGTTGGCACCAAATAAACGATCAAATGAGTAGATACCTACCATGATTGGTCAAAGTGTACATGAGGATAACGGACAACAACAGGTTGGATTGAATAACCAGGAAGAAACGCACCAAGTTGAAAAGAAATAAGAGCCCTTCCATTCGTAGTGGTTCCCTCCGGAAATAACAAAACTCTTGGAAATCTATTACAAGAAGCCTTTCTCTGTTTTCACATCCTTGAAAGCACAGTTTTCTATCAAAGATCTTATCATGTAGATTGAAGTCAATCATCAAACAAGAAGAAAAAAGCAACCATTCATCACTATCCTTGTACTACATAACAGGGGGATTGAATAACCAGGAAGTAAGGCACCAAGTTGAAAAGAAACAAGAGCCCTTCCATTCATAGTGGTTCCCTCCGGTAATAACAAAACTCTTGGAAATCTATTACAAGAAGACTTTCTCTGTTTTCACATCCTTGAAAGCACAGTTTTCTATCAAAGATCTTATCAGGTAGATTCAAGTCAATCGTCAAACAAGAAAAAAAAAAAAAAAAAAAA
>QLSR01000632.1:19143-62180 GCA_031780015.1 Citrullus colocynthis | reverse complement strand
CAAAAAAAAAAAAAAAAAAAAAAAAAAAACAAAGCAAACATTCATCACTATCCTTGTACTACACCACGTCCATAAGTTTTACTTTTTACCGTAGTTTAAAAAAATATATTAAACTTTTTTATATATATAATATAGATGTTTTTTAAAAATTCTAATTTGAGAGTAGGAAAACGATTTTATTTTCTAACAATTGTTTTAAAAAAGAGACCTAGATGCTAAAAACTCATATTGAGGCACACATCATGTTTTTATTTTTCAAAAGAAATGAGAAAATGTATTTAAAAAAACAACCTTATGAACAGAAAATGTTCTATAGGTTGTGCAACTATGTCTTTGTGTTACAAAAGCCCCCCATTCATCCAGAGGTCCATGGAAATATTTTGATTGTATAAAGTAGTTATGTTTACGGGAATATCACTTTAAAAGGTTTTCAATGACCCCATTACTCTGTTTTGGTTTGACCATTGCTTGGGGAATAATGTTTTGAGAGAAGAATACCCCTCATTATTTGCCCTCACGCTCAACATCTTACAAATGTTATGACCACAGACTGAGAGGATTCTTGGGAATGGAACTTAGACCAAAATGGTTTTTCTACACAAATTTGGCCAGAACCTTTTCGTCGATGGTTATTCAGGGAAAAGGGCTTTATATTAGGAAATTTGGAATGGAAACTATCCCAAAAAAACTCAAGCTCTTTATTTGGGAACTAAGCAATTTGTGTCTCAACACCCAAGACAAGCTTCAACGTAGATCACCGCGAATTTCCTTGTCTCCTTCATGTTGTATTATGTCTACTCATGGTCTCAAAACACACGGTCGTCTCTTTATTTCATGTTCCTTTTCTGGATCTTTTTGGGCTTTTATCTCAAACTCAGAGTTTTGGGTGATCGTTGACTTTACCTACAAATCTACATCTCTTTCAAATATTATCCTTCTTGGGCATCCCTTCGAGAACGAGGACTCCTTGGCTCAATTTCATACAAGCCTTTTTGTTGTCTTTATGGCTCAAGAGGAATTTGCACATCTCCTCAGATACACAACATGGTTTTGAATCTCTATTATGTCTTTTATTAATTTAGCTGCTCTAAATTGGTTTCACCCTTTTGAAATTATGGTTTAAGCTCTCTTATAGTTCATTAGAAATATTTTTGTAATTTCATTTGATCAGTGAATAAGTAAATAAATAAAAGCCCTCAATTCAATCAACGATTTCTGATATGTTTTTTGATGCTCAACAGCATGGTTATGTCAAGGTGAAGTACATGTCAAAGTTACAGAAACTTTTTACCTTTATTTCACTGATGGCATGCTTCTTTGATGTGGGTGAAAATCTATCTACATATATCACCTGAGAAATGTAAACAATAATTGAGATTTTCTCTTCTTTTTTTCACGAGGAAAAAATATTATATCAGAGCAGATAGCTAATTAGTTATGAACAATGTTTTAAAAAGCCAAGCGCGCCTAGGACTTAGGCCCGGCCCCTGCATCTCACTTGTTTACTTGGAAAGGGATAATCAAGTGGTAAAGGACATGAAATAACCTGCATGGCTCTGATAATGGTCCCAACAAAGGGTATGGAATCATGGGACTCGGCTGCGACCATTGTTGGAAATAACTCGTAAAAATAAAAGATAGGTTCTACGTAAGATACATGATTCGATACAATAATTGGTGCAATTTCCCTTGGAGCAGGCTTCCCTTTTCTTGTTATCCAATGATATCTGAAAGAGAAAGACAACCCAAGAAGAATCACTAAGTTGGACAAAAAATAAAAGTAGAAAAAATGGAATCTCAAGGAAACTGTGTAGAAATTGTGCTCGAGATCAGAGATAAACAATCAAAAAGAGCAGGAAATCTATTTTTCACCAAAAATGACAACTATATGGCATACCAAAATACGTAAGAGTACCTCTTCTATGATGATTTACATTTTCTTATGCTTGTCTTACTCGAAAGTATTAATTGATTGATCAATACATCCGAAGAAACACGAACAACCATGAGTAAAGAGGAAGTACAAGTATGCCCTAGTTTTAGCAAACAGAAGCAACTCTTACCCAAAAGAAAAGAGAATACACCGTCCGCAAAGCCTCGTAACCCCCATGAGCCTCCACCTCCACTTAGGCATCGGATTCTCCTTGTCCTTCCACCCATGAAGCGCCGTCTTGGTGGCTATATATCCAACCAAAAGACATAGCCCAAAGAGCACAAGACGAGCAAGCGCGATAGGTATGCAAACCACAATCTTAACCCACTCGTAAACTCCATCGATACTGGGCGTGTTGTTCCGAAATGGATCCACCGTGGTTGTATCGGGAACGGAAAATCCATTGGAGCCAACAAACCCGTAAGGATTGGTAAAGCACAATCGAGGATCGTGATGATTACCGTTCTGATTGTTGATCTGCTCCGGTGAAGCGCCATCGTCGTCTTCGATTCTGAGGATTACGTCGACGCGGTCTGAGGGTTCCGCGGGGAGCAGCGGCGAGGTGAGATCGTGGTCCGCCATTGTTGAGGTGGGGAAGAAGAAGAAGAAGAAGAAAGAGAGAGAGGACTGAGCGATGTGAAGTGGCCAACCAATGGATGGTGATTTTTTATGGTGGCAAAACGGCGTCTATGAGTTTACGATATGTAATTTTCCCGGGATTTTTTTAATTATTTTTTATTACAAATAAATCCGCCTTGTTAAGAAAACTCATATAGTATCACGTGCATGCACGTGCTTTTTCTTTTTTCTTAAATCATAAATTTCAATTATAGATCTTAGTTTTAATATATATATATATTTATATTATTTATAATATTTAATTTGATTTCTATCATTTGGCACTTTTACAAATGGTTGATATCTTTGAAGTAACATGCACTTCATACACGTGCTCGAGTTGATAGTTTTTTTTAATCATTTAAATGGACAGATAGTTTGTGTGAGATGTATAATTAGATAATAAGGTTGCTTTCAAATACAGAAAATTGAACCAAAATATTTGTAAATATAACAAAGTTTTACTGTCTATGATATTTTGTTATTATTTGTAAATATTTTCAACAGTTTTATCATTTAAAATAATTGTCCTATATAATATACACATTAATCAATTGAGTTGTACATAAATAGATGATTACATTATGTAATAATAAATACTTATATTTGTTAATCAACAAAATTTTAAGTTGGTGACAAATATTTTCTAACAATTTGTGAAGTATAACCAACTTGTAAAAATAATATACGACTATTTTCATTTTTTGTTTACTAGAGTATTGAGTAATTTAAATAAAAATACTGAATTTTAACTAAAAAAAACATGTAATCAAAATCATTGTTGTAATTATTATATATAAAATTCATCCACATGTTATAGATATTTGATCATACCTGTGGGTGTTCACCCATCAGTCAAATTAATGAGATCATGTACAAGCATAACTTAACTAATTAGAGATATTATATTAATGGATTAATGGGTTCAAATAGTGTTCTCATACGTGATTGTTGAACTTGAACATAAATAAAATAATAATAATAATAATAATAATTCAACAGTGTCAACTTAAGCAAGAAACAACTAACTCATTACAACAGAACATCGTCGACCACATTGACAAACGTTCAGAACTTAGTCCACGTAATAATTAACTAAATAATATAATATACATTAAAGTGTTTTCTTTTTTTTTTTTTTAATCTAATCCATGCTTTTTATGTATGTGTATTTTCCAGTTCAATTACACATCTAGCAAGAGAATTCAAACACTTAACCATATGGTTATGTGTAATACTCGAGGCAATATTAATTGGTGATAAACGTCTCATTAAACTTCTTATTCTATTTTATTTTATTTTTCAAAAGTATCATATATTGCACTGCGGTCTTCATCTCCATTATATTAACTGAATGATTGAGTTATACTCGTATGGACAATAAAAAGTATCTATGACAAGCATAATTTACTTGTTTTATGGTACCGAAAAGGGCTGAGCTTAATATTCTTAGAAGGAAGATAATTCATCCATGTGTAAAGAATTAAAAATAAAAAATAAAAAGTGCAAACATGTGAAAATGTCTCGTTCTTATATTTAAAAGTGAATATAAATGTGAACTCTAACACGACCTATCTAGATAGTAATATGGATAATGATGTCATTGTTGTGACAATAATGATGATGTTTTATGTTGGTTATGAAAAGTAGAGATATGTCCATTTAACCCGTAGAGAATGGGATGGAGAATCTCCAATTGAATGAGAAATGGGGGGAGGGAGCTCGACTTTTGTTCACAATGGCTAAACGAATGCAGGGACGGGACGGAGATATGTGCATGATATATATATATATAGACACACAATTTTTTTTTTTTTTGAAAATTACATTACACCTTTTAATTATATCTTTCACACTTTGAATATTATTTATTTATAGCTGGAACGATTAGGATTAGTTATTTTCCAACTCAACTTTTTCACCGAAAGGATAATTATGTTACTTATGTTTTGACTTCCCACATCTCGTAATTTCGAACATTTGGCTGTGTGACTAGAGAACTGTTCTTCTATGAGTGAACTATGCTCTTCGTTTCAATTCCCTTTATCTTGAACTTGTTTATGTCCGTTTGACGTATTAGAAGGGCAAAACATACATGAATGGACGTGTTGTAATGTAAATTAGAGGAGGGGTAATTCAGTCATGCGTTGGCTTGTTAGCTGGTCAAGGGTCAACATTATCCAATTGAAAAAACTAGAATAATTTCAATGCCATTTAAGGTCAATCTAGCAAAACATTTTAAATTAAAAAAAAAAACCCCAATTTACATATGTGTATATTTATTAAGTTATTAAAAAGATTTTGTTTTTTTTAAAATTTAAAACTTTTGTTTGTTTCCTTATAATCTTCTTACAATAGTTTTTATATAGTAATTAAAAAAGAAAAAAAATTGAAACTATTTTTTTAGTTTATACATAGAAGTAGGAATTATAAACTTACATTTTAAAAATCAAACGTTTATTGTACAGGAACGTTGACAAACAAAGACAAATTCAAAATGATTTTTTAAAAAAATTAATTTATTACCTTTTAATTTAATTAGCATTTATGAACATTTATTGAAACTATTTAATCTAATCCTCACACATTCGTTCATAAACTTTCAATTTTATATCTATTAAGTTTCAAGCGTTTTAATGGATTTATTAAACATAAATTTGACTTTTCCCTCTAATAAACCTCTAAACTAAATTTATAATTTTTTAAAGGTTTAAAAAAATTAAAAACTGAATTATTAAAAGTTATAGACTTATTTGGTAGAAAATTCAGATTTTATTTTATCTTTCTAGATTCATTAAGCTCAATAAATATGTACTTTACAGACAACTCGAATTTTGTTTTAAAAAATTGATTCTAAATTATGTGATTTAAATAGTATAAATCTGAAAAACAACATTTTTATGTTTTTATTGTAACCTGATTTTGAATTTCAAATTTTAAAATACAAAATATGTCTAATATAAAAACATTTATAAATATAATATGTCAGGTTATAAACTCAATCCATTAAAAAAAAATAATATGTATTATCAAACACATTTTAACCAACGATTTAAATTAGAATATAATTTTTTAATTTACTATGAAGTATATATACAAAAATATGAAACACAACTTTATTTTCATTAAATGTCTCGTTTTTAAAATTATTATGTACCAAACATGCTTAAATAATCTACATTAATCTCAAAGTTTAAAAATTAAAATGGTAATTTAATTAAATTAAAAATGTTCGGAAAAATGAGAAAAAAAAAAGTGATTAAAATTGTCCAGAAAAATGAAAAAGCAGGTCGGCAGGAAGAGACCGAAGGTGCGTACGTGGGGGAGACAAGGTGAGGCTTTTGGCGGTCACGTATTATATTGGAACAACGTGAAGCCCTAACTCTTCTGATTTTCATTATCAAATATTTAATCTTAATGGACACGTGTAGTTCTTTTACTTTACGTATTTTATTACAAGTAGTTATAAAGATAACATATATATATATTTTTATTAATATTAACAAGATGGACAAGGAAAAAGAAATAACATTATTAAGAATTATCTAACAGATTTGAAAAACTTCTGCCTCTAGTACCTGAAATCAATATATTAAAAAGTTTTTAAAAAGTTTCTTAAAACTCTGGGGGGAGGGGATACAATATTACAAATTAAAATATTCAGGAAAATATTTTTTAGCTTTAGAGATCTACTCAACACAACTACTTATGAAGATGTAATCTAACCAATTGGATATAAAGTTAAGACAAACAAATATATATTTAAGAACACTTATATTATTAAAAGTAGTAGTTATAAAGATAAAGTATAAATATTTATTTAAAAATCATTTACGACAAACATATTAGAGTCAATAATAAAACTCAAAGTCATCAATCTTGAGCAACATTAGGCATTAGCTTTGGTCAAGTATTACGAAGGAGGAGAGAAAGCAAGTTGTTAGACGTAAGACAAGAATAGTTGTATAACCTATAGAACAGATCTATTCAAGTAAGGTCATTGGAGGTAAGAGAAGACTTATGGAGTGGATTTTGATTAGTTGTTTCTAAAGTGAGAAACCAATCTAAATGAAACACTAAAATAAAGAATCCATACTCCTCCCTTTAGACAATTCTCTTGGCAAGTTAACCGAGACATAGTTCAACTCAACTTGGATATAGTTTAATCGATTAAGGCATATACTTTTACCAAAAAAAATTAGATGTAACCTTCTAGATAGAGGATTTTCACTCCCCCTCTTCAATGGAAGAGCATAAGAATAAGGCAATAGAAGATATGGGCAAAGAATATGGGTCAAATCTCCAGGTTAAAAAGCCATATTGATATTTTGGTAGAATGATTTACTTGTGATATGAAGCAATCAAGGCACTACTCATTATTACCAGATTGAGAACCCGCATCGCTGTCATCATCGTCGACAAAATTCATATTACCATCAATATCATCGAAGGACTCTCTAACTGTAAGATAACATCCAGAGTCTAAGGGCTGGTAGTCCTTGCCCCTCCAAACTACAATCTGCTCCTTCTCAAATGTCACCAAGATACAAGGCACAAGGTCCTGTGTAAGAAGGAAAGTTGATCGAAAATGAAAAGAATTCAAATTTTGTCACAATAATCAATTCTTAACTCCACTGAATGAAATCTAAATACTTAAAGACCATTAAGAGCCTAAAGTAAAGCTATGTACTTCCAACTTTAAATTTACTCTATTTGCCCACCTGGAACTCATCGAGGCATTTGGATAACAGAAGCCGCCTTGACCAAAAAAATATGTTCCTATAAAACATACAATTTCTATAGGATTGTCCTATGTTCCCCTCGCACACCAAGGCATATATGAAGAACAACACTCTTGGCATTTCTTTCTAAGATCTAAGAATTTGAGAATAGTTATGTAAATGACCATTACCCGAAGCTTGCAGCCAATTTTCTTGTAATCACTCTTCTCGAGGCCTTGACAGTCAATCCGAACCAACTCACAGGAGAGAAAAGCATCTCGAACCATGGGTACCAAACTACCATAGTAACCGTTCTTTGCTAAAATTCACAGTCATGATATCTTAGTCAATGACCTCATGATGATACAGTAATTACTGGAAACAAGTTCAAAGGTTTTCAAACACATACCAAGTTTTGTCAAAGCAGGAACAGCTAATCCTTTCTTTCTCATTTCTTTTGTCTCATCAATGCTTAGTCCATCAATTGTAGTTTTAATCAGCCTGGGATATATAGGTTCATGGGGTCTCCATAACATTAAGGGAATGAATGGCCTTTTCTTGGGATTATAGTTCCTTCCTCTGTATAGAACAAGAAAACCACCATGCCTATGAATGATCTTTCCATTGGTTTTATCCTACAGGCATGGACAAAGCTCGAATTTAACAGACATGAATAGGTACAGGTGGATGGTTATCATTCCATACAATTCAATACAAAGAAAACCATCATGAATTGACCTAGTGGTAAAAAAGGTGACAGTCTCAATAAATAGCTAAGAGATCATAGGTTCAATTCATAGTGACCACCTACCTAGGATTTAATATCCTACGAGTTTTCTTGACACCCAAATGTTGACCACCTACCTAGGATTTAATATCCTACGAGTTTTCTTGACACCCAAATGTTGTAGGGTCAAGCGGGTTGTCCCGAGATAAGTCAAGTTGCCTATAAGCTGGTCCGGACACTTACAGACTTAAAAAAAAAAAAAATACAAAGAAATACGCCGAAGGATGAGTGTATGAGTCAAAATACATTTTCAATATGTTGAATATAATTTGTGGATGAGTCAAAATACATTTTCAATATGTTGAATATAATTTGTGGAACACACCTCAATAGTGAATAACTAAAACTTCTATCTAACTCCAGCCAAAGAATGAAAGTCGTACCTCAAGTTGCGTGCACACGTTTTTCATATCAACAGTGGGAACTCCTAGACATTTGATCCTCACTGCTTCAGCATGTTTCCAGTGATTATAAATATCATTTAACATATTGTGAGTCAAACCATCTCTTCCTACAAACACGTAGAAGTAATGTAAGCACAGCAAATAAGATGATCTCAATATCCATGTAGCACCTGTTAATTAGAGATGGTGAGAAAACACCATCCTTTATTATACCACGCCGCATATCATATTATTAACCTCAATATTTCTTTCGTATAGAGTAAGAACCAAATAGTGAAATAATGCAGAAATATTAATACTTTCCTATTATCTAAAGTTTCTCAAACTATTCCGCGACCTACAACTTTAAATTTGCTAACAACAGATTAATGAAACTTCCGCACTGGAAGACCCAAAATTAAGATAATATATAAGATGCTGCACTATACCAAAACTCAAAATCAACTTATCAGAAATAATGCCACATAATGAAGGGTTTATTATCATACAATAAAATATCAATCAACATGTCAATATCTGTATAAACCTCACGGGTCAAATATCAGAAGGGGGTGGAATGATAATCTACCATTAAAAGGACAGCAAAGGAAAAAAAAAGTTACAAAAATAACATCATAAACATGGATACCAATAAACAAGTATAATAATGCCCATTCGTTAGTTTATATATATATTTTTAAGAACATTCTTATTTCTACAGTTTTTTCTTGAATACTATTCCAGAGTACAGACTCTGATTTGAGAATCAAACCCAATAGTATAATACAACAAAAATACCAAGATAACAAAGTAACTTGTACAACAGGACTAACATTGAACAACCCACCTAAATTTTCAAATACTCTCACCACAATTCAACAATACTTGGAACAAAAACCAAAATTTCCAATCTTTGCAGTTAGCACACCCCATAATATCACATACCTATATTAATCTGCCTGTTTGTTTTCTTCTTTTGACACTTCTCCACCAAGGCCTTTCTCTCGGCTCCTGTCAGTGGCTCCCCTTGAATATTCTCCCTCATGACCCTCCTCTTCTCTTCCAGTTTTGGATCTTCCATGCCCTCGACAGAGGTCGCCTTGGGGTCCACCGCCGGGGCACACACCCCAGTCCATTTACGATCAAGCCGCCCAGGACCAAATGGCGAATACTTCGGTTCTCGAAGCCCAATAGGCCTCACCGAGGGGCTAGTCTCCGTGTAACTGTACTGGAAATCAAACGGCAAATCTGAACGCCTTGGCTTCTTGTCTGCGAGATCGAGCGACGAGGGGGGTTTGTACCGCGGTTTCGGAGGTTTGTTTGAGCGCGGTTTGGGCTCCGGCGATGGGGAGATAGAAGGAGGGGATTCAAAGGCGTAGTGATCGCGGAGTTTGGAGTAGAAGAAACATGGATTGGAAGATGTATGAGGAAGAGGAAACGGAATTGGTTTTTGGCGGAACAGTCTTCTGATAATGAACATGAGGTAGATTGAGCATGGATGAACACTGACGGGAGACCGGAACGGGTTTAGGGTTTATCGGCGAACCTCGGTTTAGCTTTGGATTTCATACATTTTGGATTCAAAAGAAAAATAAGAGAAAATATGAATTTGGCGGATTTTTTTTCTTTTATTATTATTTTTTAAATTTAAAGTTTTTTTTGGGAGAGAAATGGAAAAGAAGAATCAAGAAAAGTATTTCAATGTCTTTAGGTATGTGTTTGGCAACAAATATAGATATGGAATTTTAATTTAAATAATTTTTTTTATAATAAATTATTATTAATTTATATATAAATATAATTTATATAATTATTAGCTATAATATTATAGAAGAACGAATGTGGTGAAGCACCAATTTTTTTTAGTACAATAACTACAAAACGAGAAATTAAATATTTAATTTGTAGAGAATGAATTCACGCCCATTACAAACAAACTAAGCTAAATAAATATGTTTAGGTGGACCTCCAACTAAAAGCCAAATTTGATAAAACTCCTTGCACTATAAACTTCATAACTTTCTTCGCAACACATATAGACGAGATGAGAGGGAGATAAAAAAGGAGGAACGACGTAAAGGCAAGTTGAAAAGTGATTGGCTAAATAAGGAAATGACTCGTAGGAGGAAAAATCCGTTTGGAAGGCCAAAGCCCTAAGCTCACCAACTGATCTCCCGCCGAAACTTTCCGGAATCTCTCTCAGCCTTTCACGGCGTAGAAAATGGCGTCGCCGGTTGAATCTCGCCGTCCCCAACTCCGCAAGGACCCAGTGACGAATCGTTGGGTCATATTCTCACCCGCCCGAGCTAAACGACCCTCCGATTTCAAATCCAAATCCCCAGCCCCTTCTTCTTCCGATTCTCCTCAAACATGCCCCTTCTGCATTGGCCAAGAGCACCACTGCGCTCCCGAGATCTTTCGATTTCCTCCTCAGAACTCCGATTGGAAAGTTCGCATTATTCAGAATCTCTATCCTGCTCTCAGTAGGGACAAGGATCTTGATTCTTCGACTTCCCCCAGCTCCGTTTATCTCTTGTGGGGTTGCCTGTTGGACGGCTATGGATTCCACGACGTCATTATTGAGTCCCCTGTTCACTCGGTTCACCTCTCTGATCTGACCCCCGAGGACGTTGCTCAGGTTCTTCTTGCTTATAAGAAGCGGATTCTGCAACACGCCGGCGATGACAGCATCAAATATGTTCAGGTCCTTCTTCTCCGTACAATGCTCGTTATTGGGGTTTTGAGTTGATTTTTCATGTGGTTTCTTCTGGCCTGTGCCATTAGCATTTCGTCGAACATGTGGGGTGCATTCGGATTTTGAATTGTTTTTTGTTTTCATTCTGTTGATTCAATAGGTGTTCAAGAACCACGGTGCCTCAGCTGGGGCATCGATGACGCACTCCCATAGTCAGATGGTGGGTCTTCCCGTCATTCCTCCCTCTGTCTCTACTCGACTTGATAGTATGAAGCAGTATTTCAATCAGACAGGGAAATGTAGCATTTGTCATGTTCCTACAAAGGACCTTTTGGTTGATGAATCAGTCCATTTCATTTCAGTTGTTCCTTATGCAGCTTCGTTTCCTTTTGAGCTCTGGATCGTTCCTCGTCACCACGTTCCTCATTTTCATGAGCTGGACCAGGAGAAGGTAAATTAAGAGTTAAACTGTATAAGTTTGGCTTCGAATTATGTTATGTCTAATAAGATTCATTTGTTAATTTCTTTATTTCAATGCTTACATCGTCAAATGCATGAACATTACCTGAACATTAAATGGAGTTAAATCTAGACACAAAATTTTAGAAGTAGAAAAAATGTGAAGAACTTTTTAACTTAGTAAACATAGACACAATTCTAAAACTTCAAGAATCTAAGTGCAATTTTAATTTTATTCGTAGTAGATAGATACAAACCTTAAGCGTTTCAAAAATATATGAAAAACATTTAAACTGCATAGACTAAATAGACACAATTTTAAAACTTGAAGGACCAAACGTGTAATTTTTAACTCTATTCAAATCATTACATTCATTTGATGGGCACAACAAAATATGATGGTGTATGATTCATGTGCAGTGCAGGCTGTTGATCTTGGAGGGCTATTGAAAGTGACACTCGTGAAGATGTCTCTGCAACTGAACAAACCACCATTCAACTTCATGATTCACACTTCTCCCTTGCAGGCTTCGGATTCAGACTTAGCTTACAGCCACTGGTTTTTTCAGATTGTTCCTCAGCTTTCTGGTGTAGGGGGGTTTGAACTTGGAACTGGTTGCTACATCAATCCCGTTTTTCCAGAGGATGCTGCTAAAGTCATGAGGGAGGTTAACATTTCAATATAGGCACAGGCCCAGGTACGTTTGATCTGATCAAAATCTCGCCCTTTTCTTTTTGGTGTGAGATGAGAATTGGCCTATCTTTTTCCTCGAGAAAAATGTGGATTTCATCTTACAGTTTGACATATTTGCATGAACTGAGTTTGATCTATAGTTTTATTGAAGATGATACCATTAGTTTTGTTCTGTAGAAAAAATATCTGCCACAACTTCATTTGGGATGTTTCTGGGAAATTATTCATGAGTCATGGCTGCTTGTTTGTTAATGATTTTCCTATTTGGTACGGAGAGTGTGATCTCTTACTTTGAAATCTAATTTTCACAGGATGGATAATAGCTAAGAAGCACAAGAACAATAATGAGAGGTGGACACGACATGACATGAACGTGGTAACACACTAAATTCTAAAAATGATTAGAACTCAAACACAACATTGACACGTTTGTCATAAAATGCATTTTTAATATATATTTTTTTTATACATTTTGATGATTCTCATACTAAATATTTGTTATAGTATACTATTCCTGATAAAAAAAGTTTATGTAAAAATAGTCCATATACATCCAAACCAATTATCTGTTTGAAGCCGAAATGAACATGGCGCAACTGGTATCAAGTATGTATTATCAACTTGTTGGATCACCCATCCCACCAGTTGTGAAAGGAAAAAAAAAAACCAACTTTCTGTTGAATTAAGATCTTAGACCAAAGAAATTTACAGCATAACACTTGTGCATTTTATGTATTACTCTCTAATATCTAGGGTACAGCACGTGTTTGTTGTGTTTTGCTAAACAAGTGTTAAGACACATTATCAATGTTAGATTCATATTTAATTTGTTCGAGGTAAAATTCTTGTACTAAGGAGTACTCGTTATGGCTGTGTTTATAATAATAAATTCTTTAACGTTAGTGAACCCCATAACGTTTGAAATGCTGCTGATATGACAGGTAGTGAGTATCTATACTCCTTTAATATCAGAAATCTTTTATTGAACACACATATCTTGTATTTATGTACATCTAACACGTGTACAAAAGGTGTTCAGAGCGTTGAAATCGAACTCAAACTAAAGTGTCTATACTCAAGATATTAGTGAGCTGTAGAGTGGGGTTAGGCCATCGCCATCCATTTGGACAAGACTGTTTGCAAGTAATATTATTTTATGTTCTGGAGAACTACACAAGAGATAACATATCATATTTATAAATATTAGTAAGTTTAGACTTTAGAAACTGAACCAAGACTGGAGAAGGCTCTCTACTTCATCTCTCCAATCATCGAATTTGTTGTTAAGCATTATTTATTTTTGAAACTGGATTTTAATTTTGATTTTGTTTGAAAACCTTGCAATTGATTGATTGATTTGAATCAGGGTATTGCTCTGGATAAAGAGAACAGGAGCATATATTATATGATTGGAGCAAGGGACCAGACACACTGAGAATAAGAGAATGTAGATATTATTCTCACTTTCAATCCAGGTGCTCAAACAACCCTTAATATTGCTTTCGGTCCATATTTATTGATACTTCCGATATGCTTCGTCAATTACTTTTGTTCTGGAACTCCACGAGTGAGAACTAGTTGATTGACAGGACACAGGTCTGAAACTCTTTTTGATGATCAATCGCTTTTAAGAAAAAGAATAAAAGCAAAAATCCATAAGAGAAGCTAGGTTTATTTGATAGAACTATGCCCTCCGTTGTTTATAGATTTGCTAGACATAGACATTTTTAAGTAGTAATTAGACACGAGGATCCATTAGGCGTAATTTTGGAAGCTTAGATTCTACTTGAAAACTATTTGGTTTTTTGAAAATTAAGTTTATAAACATTGTATCTATTTTTGAGTTTTATTTTTTATTTTTATTTTTATTTACTTTTTAATCTTATTACCTACGTTTTCATATTTTTGAAATATGTCTAGTTTTGAAAACTAGAGATAGTAGTTTTCAGAATTTTTTTTTTGTTTTTGAAAATTAGTAAAGAATTCAAATATTTTTTTTAAGGGGATGGAAACTATTATAAAAGTAAAAAACTCATGAGGAAACAACCACAATTTTTGAAATAAAAAAAAAAAAAGCAAAAAACTAATGTTTCCTTGATAACTAATTAGTTTTTGTTATAGAAGCTTATAATTACTGCTTTTACTTTCGGCCGCTTTGTTAATATAATTTTCTTATTGTAAGCGTTTTAACAAACTAAGTTAAGTTTTGTAATTTCGAAAGAGTAGTTTCTTAAAAACATACTTTTATTTGTAGAATTTGACTAATAATCTAAATCTTTAGTTAGGAAAGATGAAAACTGCTCAGATTAAATTATAAGAAATCAAAAACAATTTTCAAAACTGATCCAATGGAGACCTAAATGCAGACTAACAAATCACTAATGTATCATATAGTTAAAAAAAATAAACGACCAGCTTCAGAAGTAATGGTTACCACCACTATTTGTCACATTTGTTCAATTTTCAAAATACATCATTTATACAACTCAACAACCATGGCCATTTCTTTTCATTTATTTTAAATATAAAATCTTTCAGACATTTGAATCAAATTTGAAGATATTAGATAGAAATAGAGCTTTTAAAGAGCTTGCTTCTCATCAGAATTTGAGGGAGAAAATGGAAAATTTTCAAGGAAAGAAAAAATGTTGGAGCTCGAGACTGCAAAACAAAGCTAAGGTTGTATCAATATATTTGTTCTCTATGAAGAAGAAAAAGGTTGAAGACACTTAACACTTCCATTATTAATACTTTTTTTTTTTTTTTTTTTTTTTTTTTGGAGTTTTTCAATAAACAACCTTCCTTCAACCTCCACTAGCCACAGTTTATTATACAAAATGCACTGAAAGTTTAGGTAAGGTTGTAATTATGCTCCTAGACTACCAAATTTTATTATGACTAAAACAGATCTGTGAGGTCTTTTTTTTCCCCTCTTCCAGTTACAGTGGATGTAAATTAATGTGGCAGTTGAATATAAAAATTGAAAGGATTATCATCGTTCATTACGGTACCATTGATATCATTTACAACATCGTTCTCAATATCAATATTTACACGTCAATTGCAAAGGTTCTGTTTAATAATTTTTTTTTTTTTAGATTTTTGAAAATTAACCATATTTTTTCTCATTTTCTTAACATAATTTGCATCTTTATTAAGTACAAGAGTTGAATTTTTAGTCAAATTTCAATTTTCAAAAACAAATTTTTAAAAATGGTTTTTAAAAATAATGGTAAAAAATATATAGCAAAGCAAGAAATTTAGGGTGGAAGAAGTGTTGATAGGCTTAATTTTAAAAAACTAAAGACCAAATGGTCACTAAATGAGGCTTAAATAATATTGTAATTAATATTATGTATACTTTTTAATATTCACATTAATTATTGTGTCAATTTTTATTCCCAATGGAGAAGATCTCAAGCATCTTTGAGAACAATGTCAAAGTACAGGAAAATATTTTAAGAGTGTGCTAATTATTAGGTAATGGAGTTACCAAAGGTTTGTTTGAGAAGAATGCCTCCAAGTTGTCCACCACCAACTTAGACAATTCCACTGAAGTTTCATGTGTTATAACAGCAACATGTGGTGATAATACAACATTATCAAGATTAAAGAGCTCTTCAGGAATTTCAGGTTCATTCTCAAACACATCTAGTCCAACTCCCCCAATCTCCCCCTTAATCAAACATTCAACCATCGCCTTCTCGTCGATGATCGCCCCTCGACCGACGTTAATTATCACTCCATCTTTTCCTAACGCGACCATCACCTCCCTGTTGATCATATGTCGGGTTTCTTCTGTTAACCCACAACATATTACAAGACCGTCACAGTTGCTTGCAAGTTCATGTACATTGGAATAGTAGGAGTATGGAACTAATGGCTTTTTGGTCCTTGAATTATATGAGATTTTGCAGTCAAATCCCTCCAGCCTTTTGGCAACTTTAGATCCTATTTGCCCCAATCCAACTATACCAACTCTTTTGCCGCTTAACTGGGAAATGTTAAAATGTTCCATTGTGAAATTCAAATACATCTTTTTTTAAACCAGGAATTTGAAGAAAAAACAGTCATATTTCATGTTTACACTATTTCTATGGCATATTTACGAGCGATATTAAAATATTTAAAATCACTTTTGTTATTTTTTAAAATTAATTAAAAAATACTTCTAATCATTCAAAATAGAAGTCTAGAATTAAATATTTTTTTAATTTTGAGATATGTATATTGAGATGATTTTAAATATGAGATTTTAACCATTTAAAAACCACTCTCAAACATAAATTTAATTTAAAAAATTATTGGACTAACTTTCTAAATCACTTTTAAAACAAAAAATCAGGGTAGAATCCCTTTCTAGACTTTTTTTTTTTTAAAAAAAAAAAAAAAAAAAAATTCATTTCTAGACCGTGGGAACTAGTAAATTAGGGTCGAAATCCAACCAAACACAATTTTTTTTTTTTTGACATACGAAAAAGTTTTAACAAAAAAGAAAACAAAGTACCATTTTGATCGGAACTTCAAAATTTCTGAATAAATTCATAACTACAGCATAATTCAGATCTAACTCTAATTTTCACAATTTCTGAATCGATTCGTAGATATAACAAAAAAAAAAAAAAAAATCATTCGATTTTTGAAAGAGAGTAATTTTCAATTAGAATATGAAAAAAAAAAAAAATCCATCGCACCTTTAATCCGAGAGGGGGAAAATCCCCTTTGGTAGGCCGAAGCCCTAGCCTGAGGAACCGATCTCCCGCCGAAACTCTCCTAAGAACGTCAATCAATAATCCGACGGCTAAATCGGCGACATCTTCAGAGTACAAGTCCGGAACATAGGCAATGGCGATCTGACGGCGGCGTAATTCCGGCAAATCGAGGTGATCGACGCCGGTGCTGGTAGTTACGACGAGCTTGAGCGCCGGGAGGCAATCGAGGACGGCGGAGGTGAGGTGGAGGCAGCCGCCGGGGATGAGCAAGGCCTGGATGGATTGGGCATATGAAGAGAGGAATTGGAGAAGGGAGAGACTGGAAAGGAATGGTTTGAGGAAATGGAATCGGTTTGAGAATTGGGAATGGAGAACGGGGAATACCCATGGAGAACCAAGAACCAAAACTTCATGAAGCTTGTTGCCATGGGCTTGGGATTCCTCCATTCTACTTGGGTAGCCTACTACCAAAATACACTAATTTGTGGCTAAAATGGTGAAAGGACACACCATTTTGGTTTTGGATAAGACCCCTCAAGACTGTAGTTTGTGATCAAAATTATTTCATCTTTTTTTAAATGTATATTAAGTTTAATTTTTTTTTTTTTTTTGCTTTTATTCATTTTTTTGTCTATATACTTTTAAAATGTTCATTTTGGTCAGCTTTAGCTTATCGGAGTTCTTGCATTTTTAAAAGTAATCATTTTGAACCCATAAAATGAGGATGAAGGGACCAAAACGAACATCTTGAAAATTTAAAATGTCTGGTTGAAAGTATAAAAACCAAAATAAATGTTTTAAAAGTATAAAGACTAAAATAATATTTAAAAACTATTTTTGATTCTTGTACCCTTGTGAACTTGTAAACATTTAATCTCTATCAAGAAAAATATTATTAAGATTTAACAAATTTCACAAACTAATTAAGGGTTGAGTGTGATTATAGATCCTAATGAGTAATTAATTGTTATATACAAAATTGGCAATTAAATTCAATAAGATTCTTTACAACATGGACTAATTGTTGTAAAATTGAGAGTATAATGATTAAATTGTTACAAATAAAGTTGAACTAAATTATTACTTGAATGAAAGTTACCAAAAAATGACTTTCGACTGTATGTGTATTATTTAGAGAAAAAAAAAAACACACAATCAATTCAAATTAAAGTGATTATTTTAAAACTTATGGACCAAATAGACATAAACCCCAAACTTCAAGAACTGAGAGTGTATTTTATCCCATAAAGAGAAAGGGATTAAAAAAATAGTAATAAATAAATAAATTTAAATCGGAAGTTTTCATAGATTTTTAGTTTAAAATTTAAGAAAAGACGTTGAAATCAATATTATATATTAAAAAAATTCAACATTTAAGAAAAACGAGTTTTTTTTTTTTTTTTTTTTAGAGACATCCCAACAATGATTAATAATAATAATAATAATAATAATAATAATAATAATAATAATAAAAAGCTTCGCACAAAATTAGTAAAAAAAAAAAAAACAATAAAACAGACAACTTGTTTTTCCAAAATATTTTTAAAATACTTTGTTTTGACGATTCTTTTAATCTATAAAAATCCTCTAAGTTTACCCGAGGAGGAATATCGAAATAGAAAGTTTTGGTTTAAAATTTAAAATTAAATAGAAAAATAAAAGTAAAAAACGGGTTGGATTTTGGATAGAGATTATATCAAAGATTTTGAAATTTGAAAGCAAATTTCTAAGTTCGGATTTTTTTTTTCTTTTTTTAAACAAGTTTTAATTTTGGGTTGAGATAAAATGAAATTATAATCAACGTCTTTTTCCCCCCTTTATATATAAAAATAAAATCGAAGAAATTCATTAGTGCTTAACTAAAAATAAAAATAAAAATATTTAAAAAGCAAATCGGAGATGGAGAACCTCCCGGTGGAATGCATCAGTCACGTTTTGGGCTTCACATCACCGAAGGATGTTTGCCGATAGGCCGGAGTGTCATCGGCGTTCAGATCCGCCGCCGATTGTGAGCTTCTCTGGAAGACTCTTCTGCCGGAGGATTACCGGAATACGATTGCTATGTCTTCCTCGCTGCCTCCTCCTTACCTGAATTCCTTGTCCGCCAAGGCTCTCTATTTCCTCCTCTCCGATCATCCGCTTTTTTATAAAAGTCGAAAACTCGGTAATTCAAACCCTAAATCCTAAATTTCATTCTTTACAATGTTTTCATTCGTTGCATTAAAGCTTTTTTTTTTCATTTTTTTTATTTTTTTTTCAATTAGAGTATCAGTATTAGTGTAGATAAAAAGATCAAGTTGTTATGTTATATGATTGGAGTAAAGGACCTAAGTTTTGTGAGTCAGAGACCAAGAATCCGACATCAATCCCACCCTCCATCTACCATCTAGATACCATGCTAGTTGAGTTATTTTCGTATTAATTATAAAAAAGATAAATTCAGAATAAAATTAATTTTAGCCTCAAACACACAAAATTGTATAGCTCAAGTTTAGATAATAGTTGCAATCTTAACTTTGAAAATTATAAATTAATGAATTTATAGAGATTTTTATATTGTTTCTTTTAATATTAGTGGGATAGTTAGTGAAAATTAATTCGATGGTAAAAAATGTCCAATAAATTCTTAAATTCATTTTTTTAAAAAAGTATTGGAGACTAAAGTTTAAGAACATATTATAAACTTTTATAAAAGTTGAGGGACTAAATGGATACAAATTAAATGAATAAACTTGTAATTTAATCAAATTAATTTATTACAATTGATTATAAATTCTAAATTAATCAATAGAAAATCGACACAAATGACAAAACTGACATAAAATGTTGAAACGTAAATAGGAACTATAAACACAAATGAAACTTAAACCTCATTTTTTTCCTTTAAATATGTATATGTGTAGTTAAAGTTATTTGAACATAGGTTAAAAATCACATTTAGTCCAACAATAACGATCTAGTCCTTGAATTTTGAATTCTAGTGATTTAGACCATGTCCTTTCAAATTTGTAATAATTTAATTTTTGAACTTTGGCATGTAATAATGTAGTACTTACCATGACAAATCTCATCAAACTTAATTGTTAATTTTAATTACGTGACATCTTAATCTTCATAATCTATAAATAATTTCTTGCTTTAACAATCTACAATACAAGAAATTTTGTTTAATATTGATCTCGTTCGACTAAAAATCATTATAAAACGGATTTAAAAGGAGATTGAGAAAAGTTAGAAGGGATTGTAATATTTGAATATACATGTAATGTTATGGTAAAACCACAGGTTTTGTGAAGTGGGTGTTGTGGAGGATTACGAATTTAGGGTTGAATTTGATGATGAATTTCGAATGGGGATGGAGGACATGGACATGGAAATATCTTCCCAAATTTACTGTGGAGTTCATTTTGTGTTCAATTTACCGTTGAAAGAGGAGGAGGCTTCAATTTTACGGCGGACGAAAGATGGCGGAGACGCAGTGCCTTTGGACGACGCGGCTGTGTCGAGGGCGGATGGATGGACGGAGATTGAGATTACCGGAATAGTGACCGGAGAAGCGGGTGGCTCAATTGATTTTACTCTAAAACACCACATTTACCCACCTCCCTCCGGTTGGCTAATTGTGCAACGAATTGAGTTTAGACCTATCAAAATTTCAAAACAATCAAATTAATCAGAGAATATAATGATATTTTAATATTTTATTTATTTGGTTAAAATTTCACATTGCTCTCCTATCTATGCTATGAGATTTGTTTAATTTTTGTTTTTTACTTTCGACCAATTTTACACTTAGTTCTATGCTTATTTATGGTTGATTTTTTTTTTTTAAATTTTAGATTTTTTATTATTATTTTTACTTTAAATTTTTTTAAAAAAAATTCACATATTATATTTTCTTGTATGAATATTATTATTGTTATTTAGTCAATTTTAATAAATATTAATTTTGAATCTATTTATTAAAAGCATCAAAATTAAAATTTAATATTTAAAAGTATAGTGATTAAAATCAAACAAATTTTCGAATATAGAGATTAAATTAATATTTTAATAGATTTATTTTTATTTTTATTTGATGGGTTAGATACTGTTATAAATTATTAAATTTTATGGTACTTAAAATTTTGGAACTTCTAATTACTTTGCATTTTTTAAAAAGTAATATAGATTTTTCAAAAAGAAAATCAAAGGAAGATGAAGAAAGATATGGTTCGTGCAAATATGTTATTTGTGAATAAATAAAGAAGACCATGTTAAAAAGCGCGAACGAAGTAAAAGTAAAAGTAAAAATATTATAAATATTCCTTATTTATTTTCCTCTTTCATTACTAGCCCAATTTTTTAAAACTTATTGGAATAGTTTTTTTTTTATCCTTTAAATCGAGATTGATTAATAAAAAATAAAAATTTCATCTTATATCCTAACCATCTGCTTTTTATAGGTGAAGTTTTGCCCGGGACGAATAGCGAGATTCACATAAATTTTTTATGCAATCTTTTCAAATCTTATACCAATTTTTACCTCTTTCCAAAATTTCTCTAATTTTTCTCCAAATCTTATATCAAATCTTAGATAATCTTGCAAATTTTACACCTAATTTAATTTTCCACTAATTTCCAAATTGATTTATAGGTTAGAGAAAATTTTGGAAAGATTAGTTAAGATTTGAAAAAATTATGTGATCTCAATCTTCGTTTTGGCCAAGGTTCCATCGAAAAAACTTAAAAGAGTGATAGTTTGGATATAAGATGAAAACGTTAATTTTTTATACAAATCTTGATAGTTGATCTTGACCAAAAAGGACCAAAAAAAACTATTCCAACGATCTGCTATCAATTAGGAAGTCAAGGTTTGATTTTTCTGCCCCACATATTCGTAAGAGGAAGGAAAAAAAAAAAAAAGCAAATTGCGCATTTCGCATTTGAAAAAGAAATAAATAAATAATGTTTTATTTTTTGGATTAGTTTGGACAAATTTCCTAAAAAAAGAAAGTCACATTTGCGAAAATTAGGTACCAATTTTAAAAGGCTAATTTTCGACTCAAGTATTAGCTCGAAGCTTGTTACTCGACTCGCACGCCTCCTCCCTTTCTCCCTCCTCAGCACTGCTGTGCGCACCCCCATCGCGCCACCGCCTCCCTCGCGCTCATTCCCGCCGCCGCCGCCGTCTTCCTTCCCGCCGAAGTTTTATTTTCTCGCCGGACCTTCAATATTCTTTGTCTCTCGATCTCAGGTACTTCTCTCCATTCCTATCTCTGTCTTTCACGTATTTGGTAGTCTCGCTCAAGGTTTTGTTGGTTCTAATCGGTGTTCACGTGCTAGACTCCGAAAGATATTTCCTCGTTCTGTAAAAACAGTTCATATTGGAATTTCATATGTCTTATATTACTGCGATGGTGAAATAGGGTATGGCGCTGTGGGGGTTATTTGGATGGATTAGCTTGCGTATTCTAGGGTTTTAGAATTTTCTGTTATTGATGTTTGGATGTTAATTTCAGACTTGGATAGCTTGCGTGTTAGCCTTTTTCTTGAAGATAGGTTCTAGAAAGAATTCTTGAAAAACCCCAAAGCCCAAAAGTCGAGGCTACGAGCAGAGCATGCTCCTCATCAGTTTCTCATCACGGTTAAATTCTAATGTTAGAGGATTTAGATAAGTTAGCTCATAAACTTCCTAAAAAATCTGAACAGGTTGGAGAAACTTTCTATTTCAGACTATCAGCAGAAAATAACAATATTTGAGATATCAATGAATGGAGAATGCTTGTGTGAAAGTACTCTCTTTGCACTTTCAAATCCCCCTCCAACCTTTAATTCCATGTTTTTACAAAGAAGACGGCCACAATAATCAACCACCAAAGACAAAGATGAAATGAGATAACAAGTACGAGTCCCTTTGTTCAACCTCTCTTTTGAATCAATAATTTTTTAATCTTAAGCACAGGCGTCTGGATAATGAGAATGGATAAGTGCTACATTAGCACTGGGCACATGGCCATAAGTCTGCCTTCATCAAGCTATTATGAAGCCTATAGCTTGAAGAGAGTTTTGAAATAGTATTTACTATATTTAATTGTAGGTTATAAATAGTTTAGAGTGGGTTATAATAACACACTCCACCATCTTCAAGTTGGTGTTATAACCCACTTTACCATCTTCAAGTTGGTGTCCCAAACACCCCCTTAGTTTTTTATGATTGCCAACTTGTGTACAATTGTTTTGAAAGAAATGTTAGCTTAGCAACTTTTGTTTTGTTTTCTGGTTAGGTTTTCCTTTTTTATGGGTTGTTCACCTGATTCTGTCACATATATCATTCATTAAAAGGTTTTTTCAAATCTTACTACTTATTTGAAGGGGGGAAACTGTTCTTTCAGTAATATCATCGTTGTTGTTCTTACAATTATTTTTTACTTGCTTACACATTTATGTCTCTGGATTAGATGACAACTTCAGAATTAATTGCACAAGATGAAGGGGTGACTCACACCAAAATGCAGATGCAGACAATGAAAAATACTAAGGAGCCAGATGGTTCAGATAAAAATGACGAAGAAAAGAAGAAAAAGAAGAAGAAAAAGAAGCAAAAGGAACATAAAACCCAGGAGGATGAGCAGAAAGAAGAAATAGAATCTGATACAGAACATCGGGTTAAGAAAGAAGAAATAGAATCTGAGGCAGAGCCTTGTGTAAAAAAGAACGATGAAATGCAGAAAAAGAAAAAAGCTAAGTTGCCTGAAGGCATCAATGAAAATAATTGTAAAAGTGGGCCAGACAGTGGTAAGGAGAAGAAGAAAAAGAAGCAAAACACTGAGGATTCTAAAGAAAGTTCTCGACATATTACCAAGGAGAAGAAGAGGAAGAAAACTAAGTCTGTTGAAGATGAATCACTAGAAAAGCTTCGTGAAGGAGGAGCAGGATCGAGGGAGCACGAGGAAATTAGTAGTCCTCCTGAAAGACTTTCACCCAAGGGATCATCTAAGAAAGTAAAATTTTCAGAAGATGTGGAGATTTTTCCATTAGTTGATGTTGAAAGTAGTGGGAAAACTAAGCAAGATGATGGTTTAATTAGAGGCAAGCGGTTTTCCAAAGAAGAAGATGAGATAGTTAAAATGGCTGTCTTGCAATATATTGAGGAACACGCTCTTGGTGATGAAGGTCTCAAAAAGGTTCTTCATTGCAAGGAGTTTCCAGAAGTGAAAAATTGTTGGAAGGACATTGGAAAAGCCATACCTTATAGGCCTTATTTGAGTGTATATTATAGAGCTCACATCTTGTTTGAAAGGGATGAGACGCGTAAATGGACACCTGAGGAATATGAACTTGTTCGAAAGTTTCATGATAAACATGGATCGGATTGGAAAGTATTGGCAGAAGTTCTTGGGAAACATAGGGTTCATGTGAAAGATACATGGCGACGAATAAAACTCCCCAATATGAAGAAAGGACAATGGACACAAGATGAGTACCAGAAATTATTTGATTTAGTTAACAAGGACCTGCGACTCAAGGCTTATGAGGAAAAAAGATCCAAGCATGGGATGCTTCGTGACAATATCTGCTGGGGAGCAATTAGCGACGAGTTGTCCACAAGATCAACTGCTCTTTGCTGCCAGAAATGGTATGGCCAGTTAACGTCGCCAATGGTTGCTGAAGATGAATGGGCGGATGTTGATGACTACCGGCTTATTGATGCTCTCTCCAGCTTGGATGCTTGCTCGATTGAAGATGTGGAATGGGACCAACTACTTGAGCACAGAAGTGGTGATGTATGTAGAAAGCGGTGGTCTCAAATGGTCAAACACATAGGTGATAATGGAAACAAATCATTTTCTGAACAAGTTGAAGTGCTCTCCGAGCGATATAGCATTGATGTACTTGATGCAAGAGAAGCCTATGACAATGCACCTATAGTTGATTAAGCAAAACATGGTTCAAATCTCATCAGATTTCTTTTTCAACCATGAGGTATAGGTATCAAGATGTCACACATATGTTTGATGCCAATGTGTAGTAAGTTGTCATCTTCCTCATTCTTCAAAGTCATAGCGAGCAGCCCAAGGATCTCATGCTAAGATTATCGAGTTCTGTATGATCCTTTTTGACAAAGGAAACATATACCTTGCTTATTCATTGCATATCCCATGTCTTATTTTGTTCTGTAATAGTCACATTAGTTGCTACTCTACCCAGGTGAAAGTTTTGGGACTTCCTTTTTCTTATACCATCAGTCTTCAGCTTCTCTCATTTTGTAGAGCGTCATTTTCTCTAGAAAGTCTAACATTTCTAATGTGTGGATTGATTGCATTTTGAGCTGGGACTTTTGGGGAAATCCCTATTGAATTTGCTTTTTACTTATTTTTATCTTTTCATTGTTTGGTAAAGTTCAGACTGGAAAATATGGAAACCAACCCATGTGGACAAGCAATATATTGAAATTGTATAGTTGTGAGTGCATCCTTCTTACATTTATAACATGAAATTTCGAAAGAAAAAAAAAAAAGAAAAAAAAAAGGACAATAAAAATGGATCCTAATTTAAACCAACGGCCTTCTTTCTTCATCTTTTTCAATTTCTATTTGATGAACCATTTCGTTGTCATTGTTAGCAGGTGGTCTTGAAGCCTTGGCATTTGAAGAGGCTCTGTTTTTTGGCTTGTAATCAGGTAAAAGCTTCAGCGTGATCCCCATGCCTATGAGCAGTAGACCCGTCGCATGTTGTTCACTTAATGGCTTCGTGAATATCAAGTAAGATAGCAATAATGTCACTGCCTTTCTAGCTGTTGTTATCTGTGACAGAATTCAATTGTTTTGAGTTGTTACCACTAGGATCATCACAATAATTCAAGGTTTAAATCATATAGTTTCATTTTTTAACATTTATGTTTATTCCATTTTAATCCTAGATATTTATGGATCATGACAAATGAATAGGAAAGTTTATGACCAAATTAGGACAACATAACAGATGCACTCTGTGTTGATTCATTGATCATATCATCTTTGGAATGCTGAAACTGAGAGAGCATCATTTCTGAAAATGGTTAAAAGAAAAAGCTAGGACAATAGTGATGCTGTGGACATTTATGACATGCTTGAAAATGCATTCAAAACTTCCCTAACTTAGCACATGGAGGAGTGGCAAGTAAAGTGTGAAATTGTTTAAGAAGTGAATAGTACCATGGCTGTAGTAGCTGCCCCAAATAGGGCAATGAGTGAGAGAACAGAGACTTGACCGACGTAGGTCGCCATGGCTTCAAACACTAACACTCCGTATACGTATTTGTGCTGCATAAAACATGTGGTAATCTAAGAAAGTGTATTTCACTAACCAAATTGGGATGAAAAGTAGGAAGAAAGGGTAAAAAAAAAAAGGTATTAAGCTAATTGTTACCTGAGAACATGAAGTCCATGCTTTGAACAATTCTCCAGTCAAAAGCATGGGTGGGATCAAGAAAGGCAAGCCAACGACAGTCGAACAAAAGAGCATCTCCATCTGTTTGATGGGTCTGGAATTAAGTTTCTTTTTTCATATGTTAACCAACCACAGAAGCAAGGATAGGACAATGAGCATCACCTGTGTGGTCTCAGGATTCATGGTAAAGATGGCTTCTTGCAGATTACCAAGAAACGAGTCCATGATTAGAGCGCCCGATATCATGATCACACCGAGAATACTGAAGTTTGGAGATGCTTTGGCATCTGCTAAAGTGAAGATGATCAAACCCACAACCAAAAGTACAGCAGATATGTATTCGTGAGCTGGATATTTTCGCCTGAGGCCGGGTATGAAGGCGCCCATTATCATCACTGGCAAAACCTGAAACATCAAAAACTTAATTCAATCAACTACGTAGAATTCACATGGCTAAATCTATAATTTAGACCAAATGTTTTCCCGATATCTCAAATTTTATTTTTCTAAAAAGTTTTGATTTATCCGCTTTGTACTGTTTTTATTCCCCTCCAATTGGGTCCTCAATTTCACAAAAGTTCTAAAATTGTTAAAAGAATATTTGGCTAAATTAAAAAGAAAATAAAAGACCCATAAGATTTGCCATTTGTTTAATAAATGCTCCTTTCTTTCGAATTCTGGAAAAAATCCTCCTGTTCATCACAGCATTACAATATTGGCAATTAATAAATATTTTTAAATTACACTTAGAGTGATAATTTGTTAGGATTTTGGATGAAATTGGGATCTAGATTGAGTGTAGCATGATATCGAATAGGGTGGCAATGTTTGAGCTCTAATTTCTTTCAAATCATCATACTATTAAAGTCTCAATTTTCGTCCAACATTTTAACAGATTTCTAATTTCTAATCTCAAGGTAACTGAAATATTTATTTTCATGACAACCAACTTTTTAAAGAATGAGATATTTTTTAAACAAAGACCAAGTTAAAAAATATACATTTTCTTTTGGGAGTAATAAACTTGTACACCCATTAAATTAAAAAAAAGAAAAAAAAAAAAGAAAGAAAAAACCCTTCAATTTCAAAGAATATATAAAACTTCAAAAATTTACGTCCCGTTAGTTTTTTTTTTTTTTTGAAAATTAACTGCTATCGAGTTTTCTTTTTAAGCCAAGTTTTGGAATATGGAAGAAATAATAATAATAATAATAATAAAAACTTTTAAAAACCATAGTTCAAATGTCTTTTTTAAAGAAATGAGCCAACCATAATCGAAAAATCGGAAGGAAACAAGTAAAAATTCGTAAATAGGAAAATAAAATAAAATTGCTACCGGGGCCCTTGTTAATCATGAGAACATAATTGAAAAAGAAAAGTCAACTCAAATGATGAAATTTAAAATTTTTTTAAGACTAGGGCGAAATAAAAGGATAAAAATTTTAAAAGATTATGACAAATGAAAGAAGATAAACATTGAGAATTAAATTATAAGAGAAAACAAAAAAGAAAAAGAAAAACTATGATTCAACTCTGGCTAAATATTCTGAAAGCAAACTTCTTCAATTCGTCGAATGGATACTATACTAATCAACATAAAAATTCAATCCTAAAAAGCGACCAGAACATTTCTCGACAAGATCGTCGATCGACATTTGAAACATCAACTCACAAAGACCAAGTTGATTTTCAACATGTATTCCCAAACAAACAAAATTTCATTGCATATAGAACAAGCGAAATTTGCCAAAAATTGCAAAAAATTTACCTTTGTAGATTTGAACATAAGCTGAGCAGGATAATTAAGAAAGGCCAAAGAGCCTTTGGTGAGGCCATGGGAACCCATCAGCACAGCAGAAAGCTTGACATAAGTCTTCCAAGGGTTCACCATTTGCTTGGCAGTGAAGCCTTGGAGATAAATCAGAAACAGATACACAAATCCTTGAACAAATGTGAAGTACCATCCATAGCTACACCAACAAATATATAATAACATAATTAATTGGATTATGAAATGAAATTTTAAGGCCATAATTTCTTTTCTTTACTTTTTTGTTTTGTCAAAAGGCTCACCTGAATTGCAGCTTGTTATATACATATTCCTAAAAATTAGGCAGAAATAGAGATTCAGTTCAGTTAACTTGGGAAAGTTCATGTAAGAATCTCAATCTCGAAACTATTATTAAACAGAAAGTAAACCCATATGCGAAAAACATTTGAATCCCTGAATGAAAGAAGCAACCCACCAATTATTGGCTCATCTGAAAAACAAATCATAAATAACCCGCTTCTATTCTTTCAATAGTTGCTCCATAAACTTTCTTAAATGTTTCAAAACTATGTTGAGGTAGAAATCCATTAAAATTATATAGGACATTGAATGTGTTGTTTGGGTCTAATTTCTCAATTTTCGTTCGATTTTGAATGACCAAACATAATATTACAACTTTTGAGAGAATATGAAAATAGGGATATGCTTAAAAACAAAGGTCAAAGTTCAAGCCTAATACCATTTTCTAAAAAATAATTTGTCCGCAATTATTTGGTTAAAAAATGGAATATAAGGGAAGAATCTTTAGGTTGAATGCCAAAATCAAGGATAATGAATTTTCCTAGTGATTTTCCTTTCCCCAAACTTCATTTTCTCGAGAAACAAACAGATTAACATGCAGGCAAAAAAACACAAAATCCTTCCAATAACAACAACAAAAAGTAGAAAAATCCACTCTCAGAATCAAAATCCAACACTAAAACTAGCAACAATCTTAAGAAACTGATGAAACAAAGTAGAAATCCAAATTTTGTCAGGAACCAAACAGAAGAGAAATAAAATACCTCACAGATGCCATTGACTAGGTAGCCGAAGAAAAATCCAGAAGAGCAAATGAGGAACTGATGCCATTTGGGCCTATCAGTGAGAGAAATCCCAAAGAGAGTCCGAACTTGCTCTTCGCTCTTCATAATCTCTGTCCGTCGAATCGTGTTCTTCTTCTTCTTCCCCCGATGAAGGAAGGCGAAAAAACAGTAAAAATGTGAAAATGGAAATTGAAGGAATCAAGAACATGAATGGGGGTCCATTGAAGGAACTTGCATGTTAGAGAGAGAAAATTGGTTGAAGAATGAACTTTATAGAAGAAACGTAGGCGCGGGGAGGACGGTGGAGAAAGTGAAGCTCTCTATTCACGTTACGTTCCCAAACGCCGCGCTGGCTTTTCTCGTAATGCTCAGTCAAACCACTCAAAAAAAATTATTTCTCTCACATCGTACCCCTTTCCAATTTAGTCTTTATACTTTTTAAATTTTATTTTGTATCTTAATACTCTACCAATTTTATCTCTCTCTCGTGAATCAATATTAAAATCGGCTGATATTACATACGATTTTATATGATTCCCCAATATTGCAGCAATAAAAAAAAGTAAGAAGTTGGTGAAGGCATCAGGATGGGACCGAGACTATACCATACCCCAACTTCAGCCCATGTTTCATTCCGTGAACTATGCCATAATTAGGATACCCTTTGCTGATGCTGATAGTACTACTAGCTCTTGACGTAAAGGGCAGTAAGTGTCTATTCAACGGGAAGTGTCACAACCTAGGTTTTGGCCGATCTACAGTACTCGTTTTATAAAGTCGTTTTTTGAGGCTCTAGGTTTTTTACCTAGAGCGATTTGCCTACTTCTTTCTAGGCTATTGGTTACTTGTATCATGTAAATGTCCAACACTTAGGTACTTTCTTAACGCTCGAACTGTCCGAACTCCTGCAAAATCGGATACGGATAGAAATATCTAAGTAAAATTCTCAAAAAATACCGATGATTATTTTCTTATTTATCGAAGACAGTTAAAATGCCTTATTTTTCTTCAATTAACTAAGTATTATATCATTTAAATTTGTCATCGTTTAACTTTAACCGATCACTAACAATGAATAATTAAAATTAAAAAAAAAAAAGACTAAATGGAGTAAACAGCAAAATAGTAGGAGCTAATATATATATTATAAAAAGTAATTATATATATTTCTCCAAGAAGGATATTTTGTCGAGATTAATATATGGTGCAAATATTATACATAGGTAAAAGAATTGCCTCCGACTTTGACTTTTCTTTGCGTCATAGTCAATGTGGGCCATCCGATCTTCTCAATTTGTGATCTGACGGCTGGTTGGGCACTCGAGTGTTGTGGATTGGAGCTCTTTTGCAATGGCCTTTACTTCGAAATGGGAAATTCCACATGGTGAAGCAGGGGTAGTTAAGTAATTTCACATTTCTCAATTTAATATATCCAAAAATGTATGCATATTGATAAATAATACCTATAAAAAGGGAATTTCCATAAATATTAAAAAAAGAAGAAAGCAGTGTTGGCCCAAAATTAGTTTTTATGATATTTATTTTTAGTTTCATAATTATTATAACATTCTTTTGAACTTTTGCGCATATATATACTTTCTTTTGGGGATTTAAGTGTCATTTTAGTTAGTTTTAGAAATTATTTGCAAAAATAAGGTGATTTGAAAACTATTTAGAAAAGAGAGAATTTCAGTTTGCGAACTATTTTTAAAAAATCATCTTTTATATTATTGTTTTAATTTTCTTTTTCATATTTGATAAATCTTTTATTTTAGATTATTTTTTTATCTTTTATACATTTTTTTTTTGTTTTATAGTTTTATTTTTATCTTTTAACCAATTTATAAATATATAAATGTTTCGGAACTTGTAACGAAAGTATTATAGGTTTAAAGTAACCGTTACTCGTTAAATCAACAAATTTCTTTCTTCATTAAAAAAAAAAACACAATGTTTTCTAAAAAAAAATTATAAAAATTTTTTACTTAACAAAATCATACAATAAATACGTAAAAGAATGGAAGTAAGGGTTATTTTAACTTCATTTTGCTACACTAGAACTATTTACAACAAATGGTTTAAACTTAAAATAACTAATTCTTCCTCCATCAAATGTTTTCAATAACTTCACTCATCGGCGACTAACTCTAGCGAAGAAGATCATCTTGGACCCCTCATTTCGGCAACAACCACCTCCAACAACTAGCTCCTTTGAATTAAACTAGAGAATAAGATTTAAAAAAAAAAAAAAAAAATCAAAGAATCTTTTACAACAATTTCTACATTTTATTTCAATTGATATAGTATAACAACTTATAATTTTCCTAGAAAAACACTTCGATCAACAATTTTTATTAAATAGCTTTTCAAATGATAACTTACCATAATTTTTTTAAATTATGCATCTAATTGACATTTTTTTTTCATGTCATTGCGATGGTGACTTATACTTGATAACTATCACTTCTAGATATAATAAGTTGTTGTATAATACCATGGACTAAGAGATTTAATTGGTTGTTATTTTACACTTCCAATTATGAAGTTGACTTACCTAATCAATTATATAAATTTTACTAATAATCTTACATATTTTGTGGACATTCAAGAGTATTTCTCCATCCATCCTAAATAGACGGAGAATAATGTTAACCTAAAATCTAACACAAAATTAGTGGAAAATATATATTTTTTTATTTCTATTTATAAAATATAATATTTAAAGTATTAGTACTGGTATAATATCAATATTTATGAATTTCTACAAAACCATATCTCCAAGAAAAACTAACATAAAGAAAAAAAAAATCATACATGTATCAAAACTAAAAAAAAAAAAATCACATATTTATGTGTTAAGGTATAAAAAAACAATATATATATAACAAAAAAATCTAAAAGATGAAAAAAAAAACAAATTTAACTGAAAAAAAATTATCAAAAAGATGAAAAAAAAAAAGAAGTTAAAATAAGAATAATATAAAAGATGGAAAAAATTGAAAGAAAAAAAAAAAAACTTGATAAAAAGACATAGGCATTGTTCAACTAAAATTATCCTAAAATGACAATTAATTTCTGTGTAATAACTTAACAATTAATTTAAGTCAATTACCGTCAACTTGCGATAATATGCTTGATTATCAATTAATCATAAATTTTAACTATTTTATTAATTGTTGTGAAACAGTATGTGGAAGTGAACTTAGCCTAATGTTAATGAACATGCACCAACATATACTTGAATTTGGATATTCAATTTATTCCAAACTCATAATCGTTGTACTAAAAACATTGAAACAATAATATTTTATTTTTCATTACTTACAAAATGTTTATTTTTAAAATCTATCCAATTTTTAAAAATAGTTTTAAAATATGTTTTTGGTTTTTTTATTATTTTTTTAATTTATTGAAGATTTAAAACTAAATGCAAATCATTTTTTCTTAAAAAATAAAATATTATAAATAAAAAGAAACAGCCGACTAAGTATTAAGTATAGAAGTTTCTGAACTAAGTGATTTATATATATCCAAACTAATTTTGAATTTGTTGCAAGTTTTAAATTCTAAAACTATATTATAAAATTATTTTGGATATTTACAAATTTCTTATTCGTAACTGTCTCTTCTAATAAAAATACTAAATTCGATTTTGGCCCCTATATTTTATTATTTGTTTTTTGAAAGCATTAAAATTATTGATTTAACTCCTATTTTAGTTATTTGAGATTTCAAACATTTTAACATATCACCAACTAAACTGTATTTGAATTATTTTATAAAAAAAATTCCATTTAGCAGTTAGCATGCTGTTAATTTACTAACATAAATTTAATACACGCTTCTTTTGAAGGGCTGGATTGCAAAGGAATTTATTACAAAATTAAAGTTATGATTAATTTTTTTTAAAAAAAGTCAACTATAAGAGTTATTATTATTTTTGTAAGATAAAACATTTGGGGTAGATATTCTAAAATAGCATACGTGTGCATTTTCAAAAACTAAAAAAGCAAAATTAAATTAAATAACCATATATGATCAATACTAAAATTACATATCTCAACTAATATATGAATATGTTAGCAATCGAGAAATTTGTTGATCCAATCTTCCAACTTTGCCTACTACTGCAATAAACGTTTTAAATTTATTATTATTATTATAATAACGATTTTAAGAATGCAATGCATACTGAATTTAATTAACCAAGTTTTGCTGTATTAAAAGGAAAAGCTGGAAAAAGCACTTAGACCAAGTTTTTGTTTTTCTTCAATAATATTATTTTTTGACTAAATAGAAAATTAAGGCGCAAAATAGGTTAGGCAATACCAAACATTTAGGTTTTGAGCATTAAAAAAAAAAAAAAATCTACCATAGGGATTGGAGAAATAAAATATACTCTGTGAATAGAGATTATTTAAAGAACAAGCAATAGGATATTTAATTTCTAGCATTTACATTCCCCAATGATCTCATATTGGTAACACCCAGATTTCCTTCTTGTCTATTTATTGTTATTAATATCTTTATTTGTTTTCAACATGTATAAATAAATGTATGCTAGATGGTAAAATAATACAATAATAATATATCAAAAGGTCAAATACATTTTTTTTTTTTTTTTTTTTGGAGATTGGAGAATTCTTCCACTCTAAGTTTTAAAATATATTTATATATATTAACTTTCACAAAGGTTGAAAAAATAGTGACTTATTCTTTGAAACCCTATTATTTTAGTGATTATATGTGTGTGTTTAAATGGTGCAAATTTGCTTAGGTTGTCAAATTACATTATTTATGGAATAAGTTTTGAATAATTCATTAGAGTCAAATTATAAAGTTGATATATATCATTTGAAATTGATCGCTCAAGCATCGTTAAATTGATATAAATTATGCATTCTCAACTAAGAGGTTCGAAAGTCTAAACCTTCCATTTCACTCCATATATTGTTGAATTGAAAAAGAAGAAGAACCACGTTGTCTAAAATAAAGTTTCGGGGATGAATCAAGATAATTATTCACTTAAACGGGTTAAGACATGCACAAGGTATGCTCCATCGAACATGCTAATTTGGGCCAAAGGACCACGTTGTCCCTTTCCAGAATGTTACCTTCAGGTTAGGTTTTTGTGTTTTTTTGAACCACTGCTTATGTTCTTGTTCGATGTTGATTATGCGTTTCGATCCAAAATTGCGCATAATAAAACATTTACATAACATAACATGTCTGGTAATTGGTCTCTAACATTTATTAGACTAACTCTATTAAAATTTATTGTTGCAAAGTTGATTGATTGAAGGGAAAGAAGGAACTTTGGAGAAAGAGCAAAGAAGACAATTCACATGGGGTGGAAGTCAAAGCAAAAGCTTTGCCAAATCGTCAAGCATGGCTTTTATAACATTTATGAACTACTTGGACTTAAATCAAGTGCCATTTTTAATATAGGAAATCTATTGATTTTTGTACATTATATTAATTAAATTCTAAACTTCATCAATTAAAAGAAACGATATTATTATATTAACCTTCAATTTGGCTTTTGAATAGGAGTGTTTTAAAATTGTTAGTTAAAATTATTTTTCAATGTTATCATAATGTTTGGGTTATATTGTCAAAAGTGGAGTTTGAATGTTATAAGGATATTTGAGAGTAATTTTGAAATTAGTAGTTAAAATCACGTTTGTCGTGAAAATCTATTTGGAACGTGTTTTAATCACCGAGATCAATTTAATGTTTGGTTTTACATTTTTAAAAATGATTTAACATGACACAAGTGATACCAACCATTTCTAAAATCATTGTTGAACATACCTTAAAATATATTTACTGAAACTATTTTTAAAGTAATTATAGAACTCGAGTAAAAGACACAAATTTGCAAATAACATGTCTATATTAACTTTGTCAAATATAGACACACAATACTCTAAAAGTCTATCAAAGTAAGCCTATCTCAGTTATCTCTTTTCAAAATAATGCTTCCTTTATATGATTAAATGGGTATATTTTTCAAAAAGTATGTTCAAAATTTTATTTTCATTTTCAACCTTAAAACATTTAATGAACCATGTTTTGTTCAAATTTTGTTTATATTTTCAACATTAAAACATTTAATGAACCAAGGTTTTCTAATTAATGAATCAACTTTTTTAAGAAAAAAAAATTTATCAACAAATAGAATGCGAGAAATTTTAATATTTAACCTCTTGTAAAAAAAAAAATATGTATTCATTAATCAGTTAAACTACGATTAAATTGAAAAAACTAAAATTAATGATTAGGATTGTAATAATTAATAAATAGCATTTTAACAAGACATCTCAATATTCCCTACCAAAATTAGGCATGGAGGTACCTCTATGGTTTTTTTTTTTTTTCATATATATATATATATATATATATATAATATAGTTTAATCAAATACATATGAGACACATTAACTCGTTTATGAATTATGATCCGAGAGAGTACCCCAAAGATGAGGTGGTTTAACTCAACAATTTAATCAAAGTTTGTTAAGTTTGAGTTTTTTTTTCCTTTTAGTTCAACCACCTATACAAACATAGGAATTTTTAAATTTCTAAAATTTTGATGGATGGCATATACTTTAATTAATTAAGTTGTTTAGACAAAGTTTGAATCCGTTAATAATAAAAAAGTAACTTTTTAATATATATATATATATATATATATATATATATATATATATATATATAATAAATTATTTATAAATATTTTTAACAGTTATATCATTTAAAATGATTTCCCTACATATGAACGTTTGGAAATTGTATCCTTGTTTAGGTATTATTATGGGCAAGCTAAGGGAAGAGATGGAAGGAGAGGTTGCAATCAAAATTAAAATGTCAGTATATTAATTTTACGAAAATGTCACATTTGGATATTTTTTTAGAAACTTAAAAAAACAAAAAACAAAAAAAAAAGATTTTTTTCTTTTAAACAAGTTAAAATTTTTATTATTTCTATTGTAGTCACATTAATATAATTTTTTTTTTTGTTCATTGACTTTTTACAATATAATATTAATGTTGTTTTATCCCTTACGTCGTTAAAAAACCAATAAAATTATAGAAATATCGTTAAAAATGTCGACCTATCAAAGAAAATTTATTACCAAAGTTACTTACAATATTCTCATTTTAATTGGTTTTTTTTTATTATTAATTCAAAATTTATTGGCCATCTACCAATAAACGAATGAGCTCCTTCGTTTGAAAAATAAGTTTTTTTTTTTTTTTTGGGGTGCGCTTAAGTAAATTTTAAATTTTTTTTTTTTTTTTTGGGGTGCGCTTAAGTAAATTTTAAATTTTTTTTTTTTTTTTTGGGGTGCGCTTAAGTAAATTTTAAATTTTTTTTTTTTTTTTTGGGGTGCGCTTAAGTAAATTTTAAATTTTTTTTTTTTTTTTTGGGTGAGCTTCAGTACATTTTAAATTATCCTCTTAATTATTATCAGTATTATTATTGCTTTCATAAAATAATGGATTTTACTATGTTGTTTAATAACCCTTAATTAGTTAAATTACAAACTTTTCCCTATAATTTGAAGAAAATTAAAATATATCTTTATGGTTCTAAAAAGTTACAATTTAATTTTTATAGTCGGATAAAACTTCACAAATTGATCTTATGATCTGATAAAATCATTCCAAACAATCTCATACTATTTATTAAATTTTTATCGTGGGTTGAATTCTAACTATAAATTATATTGACTAGATCTAGCTCTTGGAACTTTTCATACCAATTAAGTAAATGTTGAAATATCATATTGGTCCTTGTATTTTAAGTTTCATTCCATTTTAATCTATGTACTAACCTAGTGACAAGGTGCAAGCTAGTTTGTTTTCAACTAGATTTGACCTCAAAAAAGCAAATAATAGTGAAATTCGAAAGAAAAAATTTCAATCGACATGTCAAGATTTTCATATGTATGTGTGAAAGTTCGTTAATCAACATTTTCATTATATAACTGAGAAATCAATGAAATATTAACAAACAAATGAAAAAAAAAAACCATATTTATGAATTTTTAATCCTTATAATTTTTTGAAAAATATTCATCGAGGTTAACATTTTATTATTATTTCTATCAACAAAATTGAGATATTTAGAATCCACCTTTTAACACTATATATTAAAGTACTCTTATGTGTGCTCCAAAAATTCCAACTCTCGATTTGTTATATTATTGTTTTTTAATATCATTAGTAGGTACAATCACAAGGTGTAATTTTGATATTATCTAAGTAAATTGAGCCTAATGTATTTTTTTAACCTTTTCTCATAATCTCATTAATGAGCCAACACATTGCGACCATTTCATTATCTAAAATCATATACTAAAGCTTTAAACTATTTTTAAAAATATGGGAAAAAGTAATTAAGGATGCAATATACAAATATAATTATCCTTATATATATTGAGATTATGTTAGTATTTTTAATTTAAATCATTAATAACGCAGCTTAATTTTAGAAAGATTAAAAAATGAAACTAATAAAAATAATAATTTATTCCTTGACTTTTAGTTTGTAACGATTTAGTCCATATATTTTCAAATTTGTAACAATTTAGTGTTTAACGTAAAAAGAAAAAAAAATTATCGAAATTGAATGTCAATTTTGAATCTCTAATTAGTTAATTAATTTATTCATGCAAGAGATCTCATTAAATCTTAATACTAATTTTTACATAGATACTGAATCGTTATAAAATTTAAAGTATAAAGAGTAAATTGTTACATATTAAAGTTGATGGACTAAATTATTACAAAATTGAAAGTCTAGAGACTAAATCATTACAAACAAAAATTTAAAAGCTAAATTGTTAAAGTTTAGGGACTAAAAAAAAAAATCTAATCATAATTGAGAAGTATGAAGTAAAATTTCATCAAGCAAACATCCCAAAATTTCCCCTTCAATTTGTAATCCTAAATCAATTTTCTCCTCAACACCAAACATCTCCCATTTTCCTTCCCTCTCCATTTCTCTCATATAAGTTTCCTTCCCCTTGTGGGACAAAACCCAATCATAGCCTTCTTCTCCTCCTCCTCCTCTTTTATTTACCCTAATTTTGTAGTTGTTTCTCACTCGTACGTCGTCGTTTTGATTATATGCAACTTCTCGTCGAAACAATTCTAGAAGCACCCAATCTAAGCCATAACGTCGCGTCAATTTGCAACTTTCTGATAATGAAATTGCTTCTTCCACGTGCTCTAATAGCCATTCTCTGTTTTCTTCCAATATCTTTTCTTCTTCTTTATCGTCTCGTCTTGATGATGCATTTAAACGTACCTGTAAAATGGTTTTGAGTTGTTACTTTTGTTTCACCATATATTGGTAATGCAAATTTTGAGGATTGGAAATGAAATAGGATTTTGAGATTGGAGACAACTGAATTTTAGGAATGTTTTCAAAATCATTCTCAAATTTTGAAAAGTAAAAAAAAAAGTAGTAATAATAATAATAATAAAGATAAAAGTAGTTTTTGTTTTTAGAAACCGGCTTAGAACTCTACGTCTACGTAGGACATATGAGTATCATAAATAAGAAATTGAAAGAAAATAAATACAATTTTAAAAAGTCAAATGTTTATTAAACATGACAATAAAAATATACATAATTTGAATTTATGTAAAAATAAGACTTGTTTTCAAATATAAAAAAATAGTCAAAATATTTACAAATATAGTAAAATTTTTACGGACTATCGCCGTTTAGTGATATTTTGCTATTATTAGTAAATAGTTTCAATAATTTTTTCATTTAGAATAATTTTTCTATAAATAAATAACAACCATTTTACCTTAAATTTCTCGTAGTTCAGAAAATAAATACTTTAGGGCAATGAAAACCTTAAAATATGAGGTTAATAAAAAGGTAAAATTTGAAAGAAGGTAAATAAAAAACATAATAATAAGATCTAAAGATAAAAATCTAGAAAACAGGTCAGATATAAAATATTCATTTGATAACTTTTCACAGGTTGATCAATTATATTAATATACTTGTATACTAAGTTTAATTAACAAAAAAGTATATAGAAAGTAATATAATTTATTAATATTATTAAAAAAAAACGATTTTTAAATATCTAATCTCAGTGTCATTTTCTACTCTACGGACGAATCTAGTTTTGTTAAAAGAGATTTGATTTGATCTAACGGTTCACGATTGCTACTAGTAAATCTCAACCAAATAAACCGGACCCTAGGGTGGCAAAAACTGACCAAAGTTACAACGCGAAGTACTGAATTATTCTCACCTTTTTGTCGTTTTCTGCGTGTGCTGATCTCGTTCCCGTCGAATCTTCACCGACACATGAGAAACACATTTTTCCCACTGCGCCGTCGGACCAATCTCTCCACGACGGCGACGGCAAATCCTCCGCCGTGAAATCGCTCTCGCACCAGCTCGAACTATTACTGCTAGTCGTCGTCGTCGTCGTCGTAGTCGTAGTCGTGGCAACGGCCGTATAACGATCCGGTGAATCAGCGAAACCAAGCGGCGGAGCCGCCGTCTCGTCGACTAAATCCCTGAAAGATTTCCACCGTATGATGTCCTTAATCTTAACAACGAAATCGCCTCCGATTTCTCTCTCATCTCTCTCTTTCTTCCTCAACAGCACCCGCGAAAAGCTTCTGGGGAAAATCCTTGGCGATTTCACAGACGGAAACGAGATCCTCTTGACGGCGGCGACGACGGCGTGGATAGCCAGAGTCTTAAACGACACCGGTTTAGGTTTAGAAGACGCGATTCCATTTGCATTGGTTTCCTGAAGAAAATCCTTGAGCATTCTGGTGGATCCTTCACGATTCAAAGGAAGAGGGGGAAATGAGAGAGTAGCCGCCATGAAAGCAGCTTGGAATTAAGAAAAACAGAACACAAAATCAAATGAAATAAAATTGAATGGAAAATTGAAGTGAGTGAATTGAGTGAGAGTGATGGATGTATATAAATGGATGGAAATGGGAAAGTGAGAGGCAATTTCGAAGATGGAGTTGAAAGTTTTGAAGAATTAATTAAGGATTATTGTGATGAGTGTCAGTGGTTCAGCCATGGCTGAAGAAAGATTGAGAAGGAAAAAGACAAAAGAGGGCAGAGAGATTTGAGTTACCGAAGAAACTAACAACGATGCTTCTTTTCTTTTTTATTTTTTATTTTATTTTTTTATTTTATTGACAAATAAGTGAACAAAAAAAAGTGATTCGGGCGTAGTACAAAGATATTAATTATCATTTTAAAGGTTGAAATTTAAAATTTTGTATGAATGACTTAAAATTTTTATTCAAACATTTCATTGGTTTTATAAACTTTTTTATTACTATTTTAAGAAAAAACTTTCTTTTCTCCTCTAGTTCACGTTCACACATTTTTATTTGTGCTCTCGTTCTCGACTTAATCGTTGTTGTTGTTCACTTTCTCCCTCTTTCTATCACTGACCATAATGTATCGTTGGTCCATTGCCACACCATTTAAAGTTGAAGACATCATCGATTACCTTTGAGTTTAGGTCATGGATGACTTCTTAATGTGTTTAACAATTTTTATTAAAAAATAACTATAAATACTTATTGGCATTAGATAATAATATGTTTCAATTTGATGTTTTATTATAGATAAAATTTCAAAACCACCCCGTAAATATGTATATAGTTTAAAAACAAACAACTTCAAATTTACAAGTGAATTGAAGTTTTCCTTCTCAGAACTATTTCTTAGTGGAACAACCAATAATACATTTGTTTTAATAAACAAAAGAGATTTTATATTTATTAAATATTTTATATTTTAAAGAGGGTATATGATTTCCCAACGTGGTGTGATCTCTCTCAAAATTAATAGCATCCGAAATTATAACATAATTTATGAATTCGCTTCAATTATTCCTTATTTGCAATGATTTACATCTAAATTAGGCAATAATCATATTTTATATGTTCATTTAATTTCAACGTTTTCATTTAACAATTAGGTGAAATATTTCTTTTTTATTTTTTTATTTAGCGACTATCGTTTAATACAACTAGTCAAGAAATACGTGCAATACACTTGAAAATTCACTACCATTAGATGAGAGGCAACTTGAGAATTTATAAAAAATGTAAGGGTAAAAGAACATGTAAAGATTCTACTTACATAGCCCATTTTAATGGGAAGTCATAATAAAGTATGCATTGTTTCACCGTATTAATTATGTTCTTCGTCTCCAAGCTATATATCCTCGTTTAATTCTAGTCATTGAATAAATGAAACTTTGATGAATAACTAATTGATTTCCTTTCTTTCAGTTATTCCTTTCTCCTTGCTCTTGATTGAATCTGTAACCTTCGTTAGCATATTCATTTCCTGTGGTTTCCCTGATCTCTAGTCTATTAATAACAAAATGTATTTTCCCAATGTATAAAATAAAAATTACAATGGCTTTTGCTACTATAACCTTCCCGACCACGATTTCTTTTTTTGTTCTAGTCACCCCAAAATACGAAATTGTATTCATACTAAGTATCAAAACAAACATATAGTAAATAAATCAAAATAGAAATGGATAAAGAAATAGTGGGTTCCTTCGTTTCTATGGTTACTTCTTAAACGGTGAGGTCCTCTCTAACACCGGAGCTCCTTCTTTTATTTCATCAATGTTATTGTTAACTGTTACTTTCATTCAATTAAATCCCTTTTTGTATTTTCTCTATACTTTGGATCTCATGAAATTATTTTTTAAAAAATGTAAATGCAAGTATGTATTTTGTTTTTCTTTTACACGTGCATCTCACATATATATTGGAACAATCAAATGCACAAATTTGATTGTGTGCAATGACCTCGCCCCAAACACATGCATCCTATCTCGAGGAGTCACGTCCCATCAACATCAATTGTACTTATTCGAAAAGTCATCTTCACTGTCTACACTTGGAAAGTTATAACCAGTCAACAAAGGGTAATATGGAAATTTATGAAAAATGTAAGGATAAAAGGGGCATGTAAAGATTCTCCCTACATTGTCTCTTTTAATATAGTAGAGATATCCATCCAAATTTTATTTGTAATTAAATAATCAAATACAATCAAACAGAGTTTTAAAAGTATCTTCATATGTATAACTAAATTATTCTACATTATTATCTTCTTTCAAATAATTTTAGATATCTTCTAAAAAAATAAAAAAACGGTTGGAAATAATCCAAATATAGCAAAATGTTAATTTTTTTTCTAAAACTCACAAAATTTCAAAAAAAAAAGAAAAAAAAAAAACTTCTTGGACGCCCCAGATTTCGAGATGAAGACGGCGTCGTTTCCCATCCACACAGAGCTTCAAAGCAACGCAATACCGCCTTCCTCTTCTCGTGTGCCGTTCTCCAAAAAGATAATGGCGGCACACGTGTGTCTCAATTACTTTCCCTCCTCCTCTTCACATTCTCTGCTTCGCCCTCCTCCTCTCTCCTCCGCCAAACGCCGGCCATTTGCCGGTGAGTTCAATTCTCAACATTATTTACACTGCTTAGCTGCATACCCACTTCACTGTTTCCTCCAATTTCCAGTTTTCTTTCAATTTCGTGTTTAATCGCCATCCCACTTATCTTTTGTTCTTTCATTCTAAATTTGAGTTTGAAGGGTTTGTTTTCTTTGTCAGATGAGGCCTTTGAAATGGCCTTGCAGCCTTGTGCATTCCCATTGTGTTATGTTATTGATACTTTTCTTGAATTGTTCGAGATTTTTTTTTTTTTTTTTTTTTTTTTTT